>VWZP01004477.1:2676742-2759932 GCA_013396995.1 Dicaeum eximium
GAAGGGAAGGGAAGGGAAGGGAAGGGAAGGGAAGGGAAGGGAAGGGAAGGGAAGGGAAGATCTTTGGGTATTTCACAAGTCCTTACTCCTTTTAGTTTCATGTCTTCCTTTTCTCATTATCTTACTTCTTCCTTTTGTATACAAATGCATAAAGAAAATAGGGAAACTGAAGACCCATTTATACCTCCAGACTAGTTACTAAAATTGTATTTTATTCATTATCTCAGGAGATGTTGGGTTATTTTAAACACAATAGAATAGGTTAAAAAAATCCCTGGTGACCAGCACTTTGTCAGCCAGCTAGGATGCTGAAAATCTGTGTCCTGCTATGTGTTTCAATCAAAATTTATGCTAAATAATCAGCATCAAATAGAGTCCACTTCAGCTCAGGGCTAATGTCTCTCAGAAAGATTTAAATTTTAAATTTAAATTTTCTGTTGGGTTTAAATTTTCTGTTGTAAAACATGGAAGTGAACCCAATTCCTCTGAGTCCTGTGCATGCACATTATTCATATTCACCTCCTGAATAAAAGGAGATTATTATATTATCTGGTTTTAGTAAATGGTTATAAATAGAAAATTTATTTGCATCTTCTTTCAGTCCAGTCTGATTTGTAAAATACGTATTTTCAGGACAGACACGTTATTTGGCAGGCTTAATATTTGTGCTTCAGAATATGTGCAGCTATAGTTAGAATTACGGTGGAAATGTAATGTATTACTCCAGCCATGACTGTTGAAATGATTGTAAATTATGAAACCATGTACAGTGTTACTGCAAAAATTCCAAGCATATATTTAGGTCTTTTGCTTTTCTGAATATGGACATACACCAGAATTTTATGTATTGAAGTTAAAAATTTTATTATAAATGTCCAAAATTAATTTTAAGAAGTCCTCTTTCTTATAGATTCAGAAGTAAAGGAATATAAAAAGGAGTAATAAATACTATGAATTATTAAAGATGAAGTCACAGTTCCCTTTAATTAGTAAATAATAAAGGAGGATTTATATACGTGCTTATGATCTTATAAATCTAAAGATTATTACTTTGCTGTTAACTCCTTACAGGTTTCTTCTAGGTAGGTCACTTAATTCAACATGTGATTTAAGTACTGCTGAAAATACCGACATACTGACCTGTGGGTAAATCATGTTTCCCTATCCTTAGTCTGAAAAGTTAATATGTGAATCATAATATATTTCCAAAACTCTAGTCAGATTGTTGAGATTTGATACTGTACTTATATTTGAGGTGAGGAATCTGTTTTAGCTTCAGTAGAATGAAAGCATGAATTTATGCATTATGAATATGTGTGTGACAGTTTAATCAGGTTTGTCTTGAAACACAAGTTAATGAACAGTGTTCATTTCAATATGGCTTGAAAAATTCCCTTTCTTCTCAGAATTAAGGTCATGAATCTACAACTCTGAGGACTTTATACAAAGATAATCACCACCAGCAAAACAAATTGTTCCTCAGGTGGCAGTAGGTGGCATTATTACACATAGCCTGCAAATAAAACCTCAGAGATCCAGGGAGAAGACATTGAGTGAAGAGGGGGCAGCATAACCCAGTTAAACTTGTACCATCAAAGTCAGTTGTAACATTAAGTGTGTGACTTATTACATCTTTCTAAAGGAAATCTTCAGATTTATCTGGCAGCATATGCTTAACATAATTTTAGTTTTCCACCTATCTAAATTAAAATGTGTCCTCCACAGCTTTTCCTTGGATGATATTGCCATAAGTATTAAAATATCTATACAGGAAGAATTTTTAAAAATTTTGTAGACTGCTTTGGAAAAATATTTCAATAAGTGATTTTCAGAGCTAGTAATTCAGTTTGCAGTGTGCAAACTGCAACCCATTGCAACCTAATGTGTATATACACCATAATCATAGTTATTCTGTAGCTTGCACTCAAAGCAGAAAAAGAAACTATGGTGGAGATTAAGAATGCACTGAATGTGTAGAAACTGGTTAAACAATTCCTCATGAGAATGGACTAAATATATAGCTAGCTATTCTCTACAAAGGCAAAGGGAAAGATACATCCAGTGGATAAACCTTTTCCCTTCAAACATCCTTGAGGAAATAGATTCCAATAACAGTAATTTTAATAAACCTCTTAATAGTATTCCACAACATAATGAGCTAAATGAGTCCAGGATTAATTACTACAAAAATCTGGGAAGATGGAAGTATTTTCAGCAACCTACGTTTGCAGTATTAACTGGGAACTGAATAAGGAATTTAGGTGAGACCACAACCACTACTGTTAGTTGCCAGATGCTGCCGTACGTTGAGCTCTATAAAGCAGCACCAACATTTTGCCTGTCAGGAGTTTCAGTCCTGGACTTTCCATCAATACTGACCCATTTGCTACTGAAAAAGGGCAGATTTCTGACTCTGAGGACAAATAGCATAGCACAACCACCAAATACACTTTCTCTCCTCCTGGAAAGCTGCTTTCTCCACACATTTATTGGGATAATTTCTAGCCTTACTCCATACCTCAGATCATTTGCAGACCTTTCTCCAGCTGACATAGGGCAAACTATTCTGAATTTTCTGAAAACCTAACAATATAGATGAGTGTGTGCAAGGACTCCAATCTCACTGTTCCTGTTTATTTACTGATGGAGATGTATACATTAAGCTATTTTGGGGTAAAGAGTGACAGATATCCCAGATTCTGCACTTGTTTATATATTTCTCAATAAATCCATTGAAGTTTTAAAGAAATCTTTAAGTCACACAAGCACTAGTGAGATCAGAAGCTGGCTCTCAGTGCTGATTTCAAAGACCTAGTCTGAAAGTCCTAAGAGATACTTAGGTATAATCTACAGATTCAAGTGACTCCACAGTGACAGCTGAGGAAGGAGGAGGACTTTATTAAGGTCCAATTAATCTTGTGCTAAAGTAGCTAGCAAAAAAGGTCACATGAATAGCATGCTAAATAAGCCCCCTTCTCCCCTCTTTATGTACAGCAAGTCAAGGCAAATACCTTATACATGAACTTAAATTAATCTTTACATGAGAACTTCTTCTTGGATTAGTCTAAAGTCATTAAAGTAACAGAATTCTGTTCTTATGGCTTAGTATCTGTAAAATCAGTAGGTGTCTTTCACTGACTGTGCAAAACTATAACTCAAATCAAAGAACTGTAAGGGCAGCACCCTTTCCAGAATATCAGCATGCTACTAGAAATGCCATTGGGTCAAAAATATTTTAAAAAACCACAGAGAACAATAATCTTGAAATAAATGAGATATGTAATCGTAAAGAAATATATGGCCTGCCTGAATTTATAGCTCACTTGTCTCTTGGGATCCATGGGGGGAAGAAAAGAGAAATTCTGCAACACTCTTATTCTGAAATCATGAATATAGCTGCATTACACATGGACAAAAGAAAAGTCCTGTTCTTGGTGCATCATTTCAGTGCTTCTCCAAGGCAACACTTTAAACTATGTTGGCAAAAGGACTTTTTGGCCACTGTAAGCTTTCTTCATAAAAATGAGCTGGGAAGAGGTCGGTGGAAAAGACAGTGGCATAAATCTCTACCAGAAAGCTTTTTGGTCTTGCATAAATTCTAAAGATAGGCAACACAGACTGCATAACAACTAGATAGCTAGATGTCCACATGCAGCCCGCTGGCATATTAATAGGGGGGAGGAAAGCACTTTCAAGTGTTTTGTAACCAAAAAACTTAGTTCCATAATAAGAATCATTGGAAGGAATTTAGAGAGCACTGGTTTCTTTAGTGTTGGCAATGGGCCGCTTCAATTCCCCATTTGAATACTCCGTTTCCATGTTTTTGCCTATCCCTAGCAGATGCTGATTTTGTGATGCTTTGCCAGGGTGAGAGTTATTGGAATCTAGGGAAAATGTATCATTGCTTTGCTGGTTTTCTGTTACTGTTTCAGAGACCGGCAAAGCGACCCGCACACAACAAGCTCTTGCAGAAAGGGCTTAACTTAAGTGCGGGCCGGCTCCTTTTACAGGGCTTTCAAATTTCCCTCGCTTACAGACATGATTGGTTAAGGGTCTCAGCTCCACCTAGCTCACTGGCCATGGGTGCATCTGTGCTCCAAAGGGGTTGGCTGAGGTCCTCTCTGAGTTTGAATCTGACCTGTCATCACAAGTCTGGGGACTTGTTTACTTAGAACTAGGCTGGTGGAGCTGGTATCTGTGAAGCCAAATGATCTGCGCAGCTTATAGATCCACTATAGCTGCCACAGTTTTCCTTTCACAGCTAGAGTGAAACTGCAGGGCCATTGGGAAATATGAACTAAAATTTCTTGAAAAATATTTATCATTTACTAGTTGAAGGTAACTGCTAGAAAGATAATTTCTGATGAAGTCTTATTGCAGGTTTGTCAGAATAATGACTGAAAATGAGAAACTGAAGGCGTTTATTTGCTCTGGTTGCTGAGTTACAGGGAACGGTAAGTCCTAAGTGTAATGGGGAAGCAATGAATTCCCAAAGCTTCGTGTGTAATGTTCCACTTTCAAAATGAAAGGACCAGATCGGAGAGCAATATTTTGCTAACACTTTTTAAAGAAGCCATCTCTAGCTTGGCGTAACGACATGCAGGTTTTTCAGGGTCAAATGCAAAGTTGTACAATGAGTGGTCAAGGGCCATGGGTCACTGTATGTGGCACGAGAATCAAGCAACTCACATGTGGCTAATACAGCATCAGCTGGGGCCTGGCATGGCTGGAGTAACAGAAATGTGACCTGTGGTGGCAGAAATGGTTCCTGCAAAAATATGGTGACAGCTGCAGCTTCCTTTCTGGTTTTGTTTGGGGTTTGGGTTTTTTTATGAAGGAAGACTTCCCCATTTTTTTTGCAGATATTTAGTGGGTAGGCATCTATTCATGAAGTGGATATGTACTGTGATCTCCCTGCTCAGAATGATCTCGTTTTTTAATCCACATCTACTGTGTGTGAAGGGGGTTCTGTCAGCACTCCAGAGGCTGGAATGCAGCTGGTAAAAGTGGTGCCTCCATGCATAGGTGAGCAGGAGAGTCAGCAAGAGGGTGTGAGAGCTGCACAGCAGGGCTGAGGCAATCAGCTGGCAGGGCCTGAAGCTTGTACCTCAAGTTCACTGAAACTGGGGAAAAAAGCAACTTTCAGTGTCTTGATTAGTTCCAGATGTAATGGAGTAGGTGGAGAAGAGTTTTGAAGTTTTTCAGACTGTGTTTTCTTCTAGCTGACAGGATACTGGCTTTCAGGTGGTCTTGACCAACAACAGCAGAAGTGTTGCCAATGGCATTTATTAAAATAGTTCTGGATCTGCTGAAAATACACAGTTCAATCTGTAGCATTCACTGCAGAAACCATGAGTTATCTTGGATAGTATCTTTCTAGTAACTTTCATTTTTCATAATAAATTCAGAGAAATATTTTCTTTCTACAACGGTGGAGTGAGTCACAGTAGCACCTCTCACTTAAATGTGTTCATGTAGATACTTATGCATTCAGTTCATTATGAAACAAAGACTAGACTAAAAATAAAATTGATTTTCTTGTTAACATGAAAATGCCAGCTTATTTACAACAACAAAAAAGAGTTTGTAGACGTAAACCATAAAAAAATAAAAGCTCATCTTAATTTGTGCCAGGTTTAAATGCCTTTAGTGGTTTTTCATAATGGGCAAAACTCCTTGAATGAGATGCCACTCAATGAACAATGACAGTTTAAAAAAAAGAAAAAAGAATAATCCCTTATAACTTGGCTTCTAGAGTAGGTTTTCACTAAAGATGTCACCAAATGACTCATATCAGAACCTGGTTGTCTGTATCCTTAGCATCACAATGGGTACACAATCCATTTCTGGCAAGAAAGAACCTCTTCTGGCAACTGAGTTCTTCAGTATTCAGTACAATATTTTCTAAGGAGTTGCTAAAACTTGTGATTGTGATTCTGAGGTGATTTCCTCAGAATTCCCTTGTTCTTCCCTGAGTGCGTTTTCCCCTGTTGCAAAGCTGTGAACACTGGAAATTACTACCACATACAATGGCCACCATCGTGTCTCCTTGTGCTGTTGATCTCTCATCCTGTAAATGGCCCTGATTTATGTGTTTGCTAAAGAGAAAGGGAGGATAATCTCACAGAAAGTGTTGAGGGATAATCTCATGGGAGGTTAAGAAGGATTGTTATCTTTTTGAAATAAAACTAATTTCATGTATAGAAGGATATATTTTGCCTAAAGAAAGAATAGATGAAATTAAAGCCTATACAATACATTTAACTGGGTCTCTAAATGTGTTTGAAAATAATAGCTCTTAACTACTGTGTTTAATATGTAATGTGAGCTGGAATCATAAACCAAAGTTTATATCTCAGGCTTTCCCTTCGTCTGTAACCCAGTTTTTATGAGATATTCTTTTGATGTCATTGTACTTTATTGTGTACACTGGTAGGGACTTTAATCCACAGATTAATGGCACAACAGAATGACAGCTCCAAAATATGTACTTGGTTATTCAGAAAGCATTAATCTTTAGAGCTGTGTTGTATTTAAAAAGCAATGTACTGTATAATCCTGTAGAATGCTTTCCTGCATACACATAGTGCTGTGTTACTAAAACCTCTATCAAAAAATACTCAAACCAACTTTTTATCATTTGTTCTGCTACAGTTTTCAATTAGGGGATCAATTAATTAAAAGATCAAAAGCCCTAAATAGTAGGTCAATTAAGATTTTCCTTTTAAAACCTATTTTCTGTGCTTCTATTTATAAACATAAAATTACTGTTTATATTGAAGCAATCTTCAGGCCTCAAAAAAACAGACAGACCTGATGCCAAAGTTACCTTTTTTTCCCCCTCTTTGTTTCTGCCATGCATAATTCTTAAATGAGCACCAGGCCCCATGCTGTAGCAAATTAAAAGCCTTTGTATGTAAGAAACAGGGAATTGCCACACATTTTAAACAACTCCAACTCTTGAAAAAACCCTGATGGTGCAAAATGGCTGAAGAATGCACAAGCTTTTAAGAATTTTTTTTTAAAGGGTAAAGGGTTTAAAAACCTTTTCTGATGTGCATGAACACATCCCTAATGTTGTTTCTCCTTACCAGGGAAGGCTCTTGTTTACAGGACAAGATAGCATTAAGAATTTTCTACTGTCAAGGTCCACCACCTTTCACACCCCCACATCATCCTGCTTTTCCCACCTACATTTCTCTCAGCTGCAAGATAGAATCAGAACAGAAACATCCTTTTGTCCCTCCTCTAACCACACAGCTTGCCTCCTCCAAACATTGTCATTGATAATCCACAGCCCTCCCCCATTTGCCCAAGTCCCACAGACCAAGGTATCAAACTCTACACCTCATGCACAGCCCACAGAAGAAGATATTCTCTCCCACCCTCCCAATTCAAATCCCACCAGCCCTGTCATGCTTTGCTTTGAACCTGGAAATACAAATGTAGACACTGGTTGAATTTCTGCGTTCCTGCAGGATTTAAGTGATATGCAGTAGAAGATCTCCCAGGTGGGGCTAGGAGCTTTTGCCTTAAATAATTTTATCCTCAGGAATTTGCTGTACTGATGAAGGAGCAGTTTCATTTAAATTATTACAAGAGACATTTCTGCCTGCAGTGAGCTGCCCTTGTGCCACAGACATTGATCCTGTTATTTCAACTACAGGTCAACAGGCAGAATTTGGCTGGTTCTTGGATGCAGTTTGCACATTCTCATGTTATAAAATCATATTCATTTGCTGCAGGTCTGCCACTCATCATGTGGCTTTTTGTAGCATTTTTGACTTTTGTATAGTTCTGAGCCCTAAGTGTTTCATGCCATTTACCAAACTAGCAAAAAATAAAACGCCAAAACCCACCAAAACAACTACTTTATTTCACTCATATTCCCTCATACAATTAGTTTGGTTTTGCTCTGTCCCTGTTTCTCTATGTTCCTGATACATGCTCTTGTGTATACTCAGAAGATGGGCTAGGAAATTAGCACTCTGGGGCAAAGCAAATCATGGTTTTCTGTTACATTTGTTTTTTCCATCCTTCCTTAGAAGTTATTTTTTAGGGAAGCTTGTATTGCAAATGGAATTTATTATTGGAATTGCCTTTGTTCATTATTCGTAAAAGACAGAAAAATTAAAATTTAAAATATTTTAAATACAATATATTAAATGCTAAATTTTCCCAAGGATATTTTAATGGGAAAATTTACAAATAATATATTTAGTAGGGTTTGGGTTTTTTTCTCTGTTGGAATGCTACTGTGGTAACATGTTGTTTACTAATACCATAAAGTATTGAAGTTATGAGCAGATGAATGCCTAGACCCAGGAAAGCATATGGTTGTACAGTTACACTCTCTAAAAGCTAAATATTGAACATGAGCGCAAATGTTTTCCAAATTAAGACTTCAATGAAGACTTCATAGTTAAAAGGCACTAAGAGGAGTTGCACTATGTAATATCTCTTAATTATGCCCTTTTTTTCTGAGCATGGGAAAGAAGATTCCTTGGATTGTCACTAAAGGTGAAGGTGCTCCATCTGTACAGGTAAATGGGATGTTTACCCAGTCACTGGATTACCTTACATACAGTACTAAATCAGTGTGGTTTAGACTTGGGATAGTCAGCAATCTCCCAAACAACTCCTGGGCTACCTTGGAATATATGGACTGTTATATTATTTTGAAATTATACTGAAAGTGGGTGTTAAGAATGTAAATGTATTTATCTTATGAATATGGACTGATCCATATTGTTGGATTCATTGCCATAGCAGACATAACCTTGCCTTTAGAAGTGTTTGAATCTAATCATTATTTTCAGAGATGAAAGTATATTCTAACCAGCTGAATTCTTTCAATAATGAAAAATCTTTTTTCCATAAATTAACATTACACAATCAGTCTCTGAATAGTTCCTCAAATTTCACATGGTTATTTCCCAATCACAAATTCAGTACTATTTGCGGACATTTTTGTATAAGTGCTTTTAATTTTTGTTCTTTCTTTTTTTTTCTCTGACATAAATATATCAGCAAAGAAACACTGTATGCATATTGAATGTAGGTATGCATATTTATATTATGTATTCATGTCTTGGTTTTCCTGCCCATTCTTGGCAAAACTGTGGATGACACTGATCCTTCTTTTACAGGTGTAGTGCTCAAATAATATCTTTAACTAAGTGCACCAGGACCTTGCATTCCTTGCAGGACTTTTAGCATTATCAGCAGATTCTAACTATACATCAGCCACGAAAACATAACTACATTAAGCCAAGCTGCAGAAAAGCTTTACCAAGATCCATACAGACAGCAAATAATCAGGTCTTTCACAATCCCCTCTGTCTGCACAACTGAAAGCATTACTACATTTTGCCAGCAGTGAAAAGAGGTATTTAAAAAGCACAGGGAAGCTGCAGCAGCAAGGAAGCACATTTCAACAGCTATTGTCAGTTAAGCTTATTGTGAACTAATACCATGCCTCCTTTTATTTGTCACTGTGTCCTATCTGCCATCTTCCTGTCCCTCTACATTTTCCTCCTGGCAGGGCTAGTGCTTATTTAATAATACCTGCTCTCTCTCTGTGTCAAGGACCCTCTTATGAGCAACTCTTTGTGATATTTCATTTGGTCTTCCCTTATACCTTTTTTTTTTCTCTGGATTAAAATCCTGCTCAGGCCCCCAACACCTCCTGCTGAGTGGTAGGGGCTCTGTCATGGGCTCTGTCATCCTTTTTGTTCCATTAAGACCAGAACAGAATCTTTTGTCAACTCAGCTAGTTTGTAAAGTCATACCAAATGTTCTATTTGCTGGGTCATCTTGTCCAGTCTTTTGTCCCCAGTGGCAGCATTCCTTATTCTCTTCTCAGAACAGGTGCCATAAGTATTCCTTTGTCTCATTCCCTATTCCTACTATCCCACATTCATCCCCTCCTCTCCTTTCTATCCAAGGAGAAACTCCAGTTTTCCTTTCACCAGCTCATATCCTCTTCATATTCCATAGCATTATCATTTGTTTGCAAAATGTGTTATCAGTCTGTTCTGTTCTCTCAAGTGCCAGGAAGTACTTTGTATTTCTGATGGCCTTACCCAGGGTGGAACTCTTACTGGTTGGAGAGTCAGTTCTGGAAGTGCTTTAACCAGGGGTTGTAATAAAGAGATGGCAAAGAATGCACACACATCCTTTTCCACTTGGCTTTGCCAAATTCTGGACCTTTCTACCTGTAAATTATTAGAATACTCCCTAAAACCTGGATGTCATGGAATATAATCTTCGAAACTACTACTTTGCAAGAAAAGTAGTAGAGAAACTGAGAGATTTTTTTCTTTTAATTACTGGAAGTTCCCCAAATAGCACAAGTAGGGCTATCCTGATAGTATTTTCAGCTTTTCTGAAATTCGTCTGCTTTTTCATGCTGTTTGTTACAGCCATGCACTTTAAAGATGCAACTAAAATAATTTCTTTCCCATTGGCTTTTCCTTTCTGTTGAGTCATCTGACTCAGTTTATAACTAAGTGAGTTCAGCTATTCAACACACAAAAGTGGTTTCAGAGTTTGCTGAACAACATACTGCCTGGGCGTCCTTGTTTTTGCCAAAAATTTTGCCAAATATGGCATGAAAAAACTGTTACCAGGAAGAGAGATTTCCATTTTTCTCTTAGGGTATTTCTATGTTATTCTAGATTTCGTATTGCCAGGAGTATTTTTATCATGACCATAAAATAATCTGCATTCACTTAATCCTCCCATTATGTGTGAAAGAGCAACACTACATGGGTTAGGTTAATTAGAGCATAATTCCCCAAGCAACATACATATGCACTGGCACTGAAATGAAAACTTTGGGCTGGTTGGCTGATTTTAATGGTGCTTTATCATTTTCCATCTGTCAAGAAACAAACCAGTACGCTATTCTGTTCCCTTCTGACCTCTCACAGAGAAAACGCTCACTGGAGACACATGCTTCTTTCAGGAACACTTGAATCATCACCCAGTCTTCCAATTTTGCACAACACAACCACATGCAAGGTGGAGAGCACCATGGCAGGGTATTTGGCCATGGGATTTCTTTGCCCTTGACAAAATTGGATGTGTTTAATAGTTCTCTGTAATCTCCATGCATCTATGATAAACATGCAGCAATCTGTGCATTAACTAGTTCATGGCATTGCTGTTCCTTCAGTAAAAGTCCTTGCTCAGAATCCTGTGTGAGCAGGGTATATTTAATATTTAGGCAAACTGCCTGCAATAAAACTATTTTGAGCTCTCTTCTAGATGATCTGCCCTTTAGATTAGTTCAGATTCACACAGCTGCACAGCGAATAGAAATATTTCACAGCCCAATAAATGGGGCAGCTGGTATTTTGATTCATCTCAGAGCAATTTCACTGTGAATCAATAAAGTATGGTGCTCATTTTGAACAAAAGAGCACATTTCATGGGATATCACCATTGTCATCGTGGTCAGCTTCTAGCAGCCTAGAGATGAATGGATGTGTCTCTCAGAGCCTTACCTTTTCTCATCTTAACATACACATTGACATTTCACTTCCCTATCAGTAATTATGTCACAGACATTTGAAACAAAACAAACAAATAAACTCAAAAAATCAGAAAAAGGAAATAAGAAAAAAAAGATAAAAAGAAATTATTAAGCATCGCTTGCACGAAAAACAAAAAGCAGATGAAATTTCCCCTGTTTCCTGGGAGGGAGTACCCAGCAGGGATACAAAAGATATCAACATTCCAGGAATGCCTTGCCATTCTAGAATCAGAATTCCATTTTTTAAGTTCTGCAATGGTAATGACTCTGCCTTCTGTGCTGGTTTTAACTTGGCTGGTTTGCACTTGCCAGGGCCATCCTTTTTCTCTTTGTCATGTTTCAGTCCAATGGTCTCTAAAATATGGTTCTAGTCTGTTTCAAGATATTTTTCTTGTACTTTTGTCTCCAGAAATAATTCTTAAGTATTCACTTTCTTCTTGGTTTTATGTCAGTGATACTCCTATCTTTTTGCTGAGATGCTGCTTGAAGAACTATTGGCAGCATTTCAGATACTTCCTTATTTGTGAAATACAATGATAATTCATTTATTTTTTTATAGATGGAAAAATATAACCAGGCATCACATCTTAATAAAGCATCCTTTGAAGGCCACTGAAGGTTGCACCTCTGGCTATTCAAGCCCAAGACTACATTTCTTTTTTTTTTTTTTTAGTTATTGATTTTTCCTTCCCTTGGTCCATCAGATTTAAATAGATTTTTCTTGCATATTTTTCTCGAGTCCAATTTTCACTAATTATGATTTCCATTAATGCATAATATGGCTAAATTGGTAACTCTGCTTCTAAAACCATGTAGTTTTTATTCAAATTATTTCTTTTTAGTCTGAAATTGTCAGCACTTGGTCTTATTCCAAAGTTATTTCCTTTTGTTAAAATGGAACTTTGTTCATTTTTCAAAAGAACAGAAGAACCCACTCTTAAAAATGGTCAGACTATGCTTCACAGGAAACAGGTGGACAATGAAACCTTGCATGGAGCTAAGGATTTTTTTTTTCCTTTTATAAATTAGCAAACAGGAGCCCTTTCCTTATTTCTTATAATTGATCATATCACAAAGTGGATACTTTGCAAAAAAGAACTGTTTGGATTAAATTATATATTTTGTTTTAAATCACAGCTTTTCTGGGCATAATACTGGGTTAATACCTCCTTTCTTTTGCTCATTCAATAGCTTGTCTTTCAACAGACCAATGACACCTCCATTTTTTGATGACTGTGTGCATCACTCCCATCCCAAAAGAAAAGAGGATGAAAAAGTCAGTCAATGGCCTTTTTACCACTGCTAATTGTATTCCTTAAAAGAACTGTAGACGGAGGCAGTCAACTTCATATTCTATACCAAACTCTTGAAGAAGGGCACATTTGGCACAGAGCAGTACTGTACCACTTCAAAAAATTTTGAAACTTGTCCTACATTTTTCATGGGGTTTTTTTGTTTGTTTATTTTCGTGAAGCCAGGTTTTATTGACCTTCTGGGAATTTTTGGCTGAGGTTTGGGGCACAAGGACCCCATTGCCTTACAGTAAAAGATTGTCAGCAGGGTAATCAAAAGGGCTTCTTGCCTCTGTGCATGGTGCTCACACTCACTTTGTATTTTCTGAACTGTGTTGTGGATTTTTCAAATGAACTCTGGTAGCCATTGGACTCAAGTGGGATATGGCATGAAATTTGCCCATCTTTCTTATCTGGGTTTTGATTTCTTTACAACAAAACAGAGTGGTGGTAACTCTGTTTTGCCAGTTATTTCATATCACTGTGGTTTTGGCAAAGACTAAACAAAAATATTGTGGAAAATAGTGTTTAGCATACTGAGAGATCTTTATTTCATATATATTTACCAACTGGGAAAAGTTTAATCTTATTTCTCAAAAGCCCTTGCAGCAGTAATTTTATCCTGAATGTTGGTATCCCCATAGCCCAAATATTTTTCATTTTCCACAAAGTGTTATGAAGACACAGTTCGAATGTACTTACAAGAGACAAACAATACTGCTACAGGAGTAACTGACAACAAAGAGGATCATATTTTAAAGCTATATGTACAAGAAAGAAAAATTAATTTAACTTGCTATTAATATAAATTGAAGCTCCTGAGATCTTCCTTTTTCTTTTTCTGCAGTTTTGCAGAGGGAAAAAAGGCCAAGAATCTCCAAGGTAATTGGATGTCCAGCTGCATCTACAGCCATGAACAAAGTTATATAAGCCAAACCAGGCATCTTGGTAAATAACATTTATATTACTGTGATATGTTCGCCTACAAGCACAAACTTTTGTGTTTGGTTTTGTAGAATTTTATCTCAGACTTGAGGAAGGATTCTTTTGCCAGAAGTTTTCCACATTTCAACTGAACAGATTTTATCTTTCTTCAAATGTGCACGTAGCTACATTCAAAAATGTAGTCCTCAAAATCGTCCTTAAATCCTCTTCAAATCCTGCCTAATTCTGGGTATGCCTACAGCCATATGTCTCTCTGTTTTGCCTAGGCATCTCCAAACATATCTGTAGGAGCACCCAGAGCCTCTTGCATTTTGAGGTGAAGGAAATGTGTTTCTGAGGACAAATCCACAGAAGCCCTAGATATTAGAGGATGAAGTAGAAGATGGAGGGTAGCTTCACATCTCAGCTCTTCTTGTTTTGGTGGGGTATGGACTCTCTCTTTCCAACTCCCATGAGTGACACAAAGGTGTGAAACAAGATAAATACATCTTCATTTTTCCTGTTGTACCTCTCTTGTTCTGTGGAAAGAAATGCATAATGCAAAGACCAAAAGAAAGCAACTGGAGAAGCAACACAATTCTTCCCAATAGGGACAGGAGGGCTGAACTCACCAAGGGGATGGAAATGGCTTATATTCTGATTTCTGTTCTGTTCTCAGTCCTTTAGGCACCACCCACTGAGCAGTCATTGAGTTGCTACCAACATCTGCTACCTCAGAGATTCTGGACACTTCAGTGGGCTATAGCATCAGTAAGTCCCACCCAGAAAAATAAATGTAGCCATCCTAACAGTGGTCCTGGTGCCAAAGGAGATGGCAGCAGCATGGCTAGATACTCCCCTCAGCTGTCATGATTGCCCATTACTACCACTTCTGATTTAAAATGAGTAGAGCCTTGGCAGCTCTTCTTCATTTGTGATTTGATCCATTTGACACACGGACCACTAATGTTTCTAATTGTGGATAGTAGTACAAAAAAAAAATTGCAGAAGATGCTTTAATACAAAAAGAGACATGGTAGAAAGAGTTTGGAGAAGTTTCTGGAAAAGGCAGATTTAAACACTGGCATTTGTGTACGATGGATAGGCAACTAGAACAGATCTCAAGTCTCAGAAATAGATTCATTGAAGGGCTTAAGCACAGAAATATACCTGTTCCAGTGTTTTACTGGTAGGATTTTTGAACCTCAAATTATATTTAATGTGGAAGTCTGCTGTGTGTAATTTAGACCACTCTTTGATCAAAGGGATACTTAGGGGCAAACATTCACATTACTGTGTGCATGTCACCTCTTAGACTGAAATGGCATTCCCTATGTGCTATGGAAGTCTTAGCTGGACAGTGAATTAAACTCCAGATTCATAAACAGGCCAAGGACACATTCCTGATACATGTTGTTATAATTAAAAATGTACACATATGGCTATTATAGAGCAATTTTTGCTGCCCTTAAAATATGGTGGGATTTCCTTTCTGAAAATTCTCTGAAAAGCATAACCTCTGGACTGCAGTCTATCAATCCTGGAATTTTTTAAAGTAGAAGAGATAAAAAAAGAGGTAGTGATCTTCAGAAAGAACATGGGAATATTACAATGGGGTTTTCCCACTATTCAAAGTCTAATGTATAGGAAAATGCTGTCTACTATTGGTAAAGAAGACAAATGTCAACCTGTTTAACAGGCAACCAGATACATCTTTAACTGCTGAAGGAAGGAACAGGGTAGGGGGAAGATCAGCTTAATGCAATTTCAATTAGAAACACAATAGTTTGGAGGTTTATTTCAGGCATTTTTTTATTAGCAACCATAGAAGCCAAAATTATTCAAATGACACAAATTCAGTGATGATCGGAAAAATAATGGGATAATGTGCTAAATTATTTTTCCTTTTGTTCTGTCACATTTTTAATCCATTTCTTCTTTTCATGTGGTGTAGGAAAATAAGGATTCTAAGGCTTTTTTCTCATCTTATTTATAATCTTCTTTGAAAATCTAATATTGCTGATTTTAGCTATATAGTATTTAAATATAGGCTAGTAGCCTGGCTAGTAACCATTGCTCTGTAGAAGCAGTGAAGAAATCCCAGGCTGTGGAAATTATTCTTCTTCATAAAGGGAAATATAATAAAAATTTATAGGCAGAAATAAATCCCCAGCTTATTCTTTTGCAGGCTGTCAGGCATGGTGCTTTTGAAGGCTAAGCCAGCAGGTAATGGGACAGGTACCATGGGGGTTCCTCCAGGCATTCCTTTCTTCCACATGCTCCTCTGAGGCAGTCCCCTATGTTCAGCACAGTTTCAGACAGAAAGGATTATTCTGTAAATGATGTATGTTTCTCTGCTCTAGCTAGCTCCTGCCCATTTTGTGTTCTTTTCAAAGGGTAGAATACTTAGCAATTATTTCTTCACTTGTAACTTGTTTCTCTGAGGCCAGCTACAAGGCCATAAAGCTCAGAGTCACCTAAGAAACTTCAGGTGATATAGAAAGGACTTACTTGTTTGGAATCCAGACATAAAAATAAAACTGGGGCTACTGTAGGAGGCTGTGAGTCTCTCCAATACAACCCATTTAGAAAGAGAGAGAGAGAGATGAGTGAAAGAAAAAGAAAAAACTACAGAAAAGTAAGGGAATGAAGGGAAAAAGGAACCTTGAAGGTCTCCATATCCTAGCTTATAAATTTGCCCAGTGGACACTGCTCTGAAAGTTTAAAAAAGTCTTTACTTAAAAGGTTCCATATTCTCCTTCAGCAAACTGTTCATTCACTTAAGGATCCTTCCTCTCAGAATTTTTTCTAATATCTAACAGAAATTTTCCTCACTGAAGTTTTATCTTTTATTTCCGGCCGTATTCCCAGAGGACATGAACACAAGTTGATCTGCCTCTTAGCAGATCCAAGAAATACGCACAATATGATTTCGTATTTTCCCTCATTCTTCTCGTTGCTACACTAAACCAAACTCCTTTTCTCACATTTTCTTAAAGGTCCCATTTACAAAACTTCCAGTTATTCATGGGACTTCCCAGGACAATATGCCAGAATTGGCCCACGACTCTCCTGACAATGCAGACCCACCTTTCAGTGGTTCTGAGTGTTATGGAAGGACTGCTTTAGTATTTCATTCATTTTAGACTTTCATCACCGTTAATATCAGTTGTTTTACTGTAAATTTGGGGTCACAGGGTGAGGTTCCTCTGACCAAATGTAGATAGTTAAATCTGATCTTGTCTCACCAGCTCATTTGGGTAAGGGAAACAGGCAGTTTTGAAGCAGGACTTCAGTCATGCAAAAGGAGATGTCTACATTTGTTTGAGAATTAAAAGGAAGTCAGATCTAAAAGGAACAGCAAAGACACCTAAAAGTGCGTATTTTTTATTTAACTGTATGAAGTCTAGCAGTAAGCAACTCAGAGTGCAGTTGCCTGCAAGTAAGTAATAGGAACCTTTAGAATCATGTTTAGAAGAAACAGCCTAGGACAGGCTTTTGTTGATTTCCCATGCATACTTACAGAGAAATAGTGACAGCATCTTCAGGAATCTCATATTTGCCCTGACAAAGATGGCTAACTTTCAGAAGCTGCACAGCATTCTCTAGGACATAGGATGTTAGAGAAGGATTGAACATTTATTTAGGTTATTAAAGCCACAGGGGGAACAAGAGGACAGAGCTAGGTGAAGTAGATAAGGCTTTTCATGAATTAATTTTTCCTGTAGCTCTGTAGTTTGGCACATATATGTCACATTTAATATGTGATGCCTGATTAATCTGTAATATGAATGCAGTATTTTATACTGTAATGAATGCAGTATTTTATACTGAAAATGTATTCCTAGTATACCTAATTCTCCCACTGAGAGTACTGGCAAAATTCCCAGTGGCTTGAATAAAAAACAATAAAATGCAGAATAAAGGAACAGGGTTTAAATCAAGAGTATAAACCAATTAGGTATTTTCATGTTTGGTCTTTGAACTTCTAAATATAATTAGTGCCTATTGTTCTGTTTCCAAAGGCACCAATCCTGTCAACCTTGCTGGCTCTCTCAGCTTTTTTCATGCCAGCACTAAGGGCTGTCTTCTGTTCTGTTTTAGCCAAACACCATCATGTGCCCTTCCCATGTGTCCCTCTCTTCGCCTAGCATCCAGTGTTCTTAGACTCTTTTTTCCTAATCAAATCTTTTAACAGATGATAAGAGGGCAGAACATATGCAAATTATCCTAGTGAAGTGGATACTAAATAACTGAATCAGCAACATAACTTCCAACTACCACACTAATTAATCTCATATTTATGACTCATTGTCAACTGTACATTTTTGAAGTGCTGACAGATATAGCTGGCATCCAGCAGTAAATAATGTTTCAATGGTCTCTTACAGGCCAGGATGCAATTTAAAGCTATGAATTACTCAAAATAAGATAGGGTAATGTATAAACAGATACAGACCAAATGATTTTATCCCACCTTAATTACTTACTTCTACTTTTTTATTTGGCTGGCGCTGTATTAGGGATTTGAATGTGTAGAATATTGTGCTCATTTGTCACGTCCTTAAGCACAACCTAAGTTGCTGGACCTTACTGAACAATAGCTACTAAAGAGAAATGTTTGTCAGAAGTATCCTCATTACTCAGCAGTCAATGCCATTCACTACCTTAGGCCAAACTGATTCCCTGGGATGGTGCACAATTAAGAAGATTCCCAGTGTATCTGATTAAATAAAGTGTAGAAATCTACCTGTGAAACACTGTAGCATACATTGCTCACTAAACTTTCAACCACCTACAGTTTTAATGAGGGGTTTCCTCCTCACTCCTTGTAAATTGCTCCAAGTGGGGCAATTAAACCCTCTGAGGGTGTGCACATTAGAAATATGGCAGACAAGATTAGGCAGATCTTTCCTGACCAAAATGGCATGGATGATACCCTACTCCAGGGTCTTGAAAATTATTTGCAGGAGGTCCTAAATCAGAAAATAGAGTCATGGTTAAAATATCCTCCCTAGCTCTTTTTACTCTGCCTAGGTATGGAACAGTCCATGACAGAAATTCATAACTAAGTTATAAGAGAAATCAATCTCTTATTTGAACATATGCTTTATCAGACTGAATTCTGTCTGAATAACCATTCCATCTCAATGTCATTACATATATGCATATATACATCATATATATGTATATGTATACACATCATATATATATGTAAAACAATTCCATATCAGCAACTATTCCTTGCACCTGTGATATAATTGTAACAGTATGAGAGACAGGTGCAAACCTTGTAAAGACCTTCTTGATAAAAATATGCTTAGAGTTAAATAAAAGCCTTTGTAGCATATATACGGGTGAGCTCAAAGAGATGCTGGCCAAAACCTCTGTACAATTCATTAGGGAAAAAGTCTCCAGATCTACAAGTCTCTATTCCTTCTCTGGTTCAGGGTTGTTAGCTTCTTTTATTAAATCTTCAAATCAACAATATTTATTTTACTATTTTTTGGCAATATATGAAGCCAGGCTAGCTCAAGTCAGAGCTATCATTCCTATTGTGTGTGAACTTCTTATTTTATTTCTTTTAATATCTGATCTGTTTTCAACTCACAGTTGAACTGCTCACAACTACCTATCTAGACTATACACAGCTAACTATCTAGAAAATACACCATGCAAAGTTAGTTGGTAAAACCTCCTTTAACAGATTATGGGTGGAAAAAAGCCTCAATTTTATAAAAGGGCCCAAAATAAACATTCAAGAAAGATTTGAGTTGAGGAGTATTCATGGGTCTCTACTGACTACTGGAATGCCAAGACAGGTGGTTTATACCAGAATTAAACTCTAGTTTGAGCAGGTTAACAAGAATAACACCCACAGAGATGTAAACAACTCTCTCAATGCAGGAAGATGATACAGTTCCTAATTTTTACCACTTGGCAATTATGACAACAGAGTTGAAAGTTGCGTGGGGAGGGTCAAAATTCTGAAACAAGATGAAAGAACTATTCTTATGAAAATATTTCACAGAAAACTGTTGTTTTACAATAGTAACCACTGTTGTTTAATAATAATGTAAACTTTCATGAAAAAATAATAAAAACAATTGAGCATGTGATAAAGATTGATTGGCTAACTTAAGAGCATTTTTTTTTCAAAACACAAAGACTGTTTATGGCACAAAGAGAGCAGCCCTCATAATCTGGGTAACTGTATATCCTGCTGTCCTTCATATGACAATTTTCCAAAGCATGTGTATCACTGTTGGTTCAATTTCTTTTACAAACATTTTGTCTTTTTGTAATTCACCTTCTGATGCTTCTGGTTTGTTCCAAATGATGTTTCTTACAAATTTTCTTGTATCGGGTGCTTCTTGGTTTGTATAATGGACGGAAAAAAAAATAAAAAGGCTTGCTTTCAAAATTAAGGGTGTTCAGATAAAAACAATTTGACCATTTTCTGTAAAACAAATTTTTGTTCAAAGAGACTGTCCTGAGACTGTATCTCCTTCCAAGAAAAACTCCACAAGTACAGAAAAATTGCATCTCCTTCCAAGAAAAACAGTTTATACCTCATGCCTTGTTTATGTCTAGAAGGCCATGGATCGTAATTCCTCTTGCTATCTGTGAATTCTGTAGAGAACTAAGCTTTTAAATGGCTAATACTTTCTGAAATGAATAAAGCATACATTTATTCCTAATACAGGCCAGCATAAAAACTTGTAAGGAGTTCACTCAAACACAAGGAACTAATTTTGTAGGGTAGAGATTTCATAGCTTCTCATCATGTTCATTTGTCCACAGGGAAAACCACTTTCCTAAGGAAACAGCAAAATGCAAAGACAAGGATTGGGCCAATGATTATAGCAAGGCAGAAGAAAGAAAAAGGTCTGTAAGAGAAGCAATGGGTTTCTTTAAACCTGCAGAGTATAGAAATGTCAGCTTAGGGTAAGTTTAATTATGCCAGTGTTCATACAATCCCCATGAAGATCATATAACTATTTGAGATATTACCCATCTGAATTATAAAAGGGGAGATAGACTCATAGTCCACAGACAAAGAGCTAACACAGCTGGTCATTTTTGCCTTCTACTCTGCAGAATCAGGTATTGTCAATTTTCTTGTTTAGGCAGAGGAAGGAAAACCTGATAGCAAATGACATGATGTGAAAATTAGAAGTCTAGATGAGGTGGAGCAAAATCATCTGCCCTTCTTTTTTTTCCACCAAAAAATGCACTTTTTATATTTCTACTTTTTTTTTCCTTTTCGACCATTAATTGTCACATTTCCTGAGTACTGTTTCCTTCTTCCACAACGTATCTCTTGAAGAATGGGAGAATAGTCTCTCTCTAAAGGGAAGCCAAACAAATGAGACTCCTGCTTCACAATGGCACACTAACATGATGTAAGAAAAGCACTGTCAGGCCAGACTTTCTCTCTCTGTAAGAGTCTATAGCCTTGAGGAGGAGGGAAAGAGCTCTCCTCTAGGTCCGTGGTGCTTTCAACACAGCTTCCTGTCTCTCTGCTGTTGAGCAAAAAGGAAAAAGCACAGTTTTAATAAGGCTAAAAAAGCAGGACGTTTACTGCTGATGAGGTCAACATTCACACATTAATGCAGTCTGGATGAATTTTCAATTAAACAATGCTGAGATGAACCTGTCACCCAGGAAATGTGAGCAGATGGAGGAAGCAAATTCAAAACAGGAAATGTTCTTAGTTTCATACTATTTTGTCCTCAGTGGCATCATTTCTATTCCTCTGTGAGGCACACAGGATAAGCTTGAAGATGAAAAATGCATTGATAGCATTTGATTCGTTCTCTTTCTACTGTTTGGCAAGTAGTCATGCTGTGCACTGCCACCAATTTTGGTGACCTTGAAGGTCAATCATTCCATATTTTGAGCAAATGCTTGCTCATCTCATTCTGAACAATGCAATCCCCAGTGTAGTACAATGTAATGAAATTATTCAAAGCCTCTCAAGATTTTCCTATGCACCACTTTTACATTTTTCAACTTTTCTTTATTTCCTCATACCTGTTATACCTTCTAGTTTCTACCTTCCTTCTTTTCTCACTTGAAGGAAGCCAAAAATTATGATCCCTCTCCCAAAGTGCTCGTATTACTGTGAGCCCCTTCTGCTTTCATTAGGCAGATGTTCATGCAGGAGGCAGAAATGGAGACTCAAGTGAAAAAATGAGTTCTGGGCTGCCTATGTCTTACAAAGCAGTTGGAAATACATTTCTATTAGATATGTGGAGTCTTCAGACAGAGCTTTGAGCTGTGCTGCCCCTTGATTACAATGAATGCTGTCAAGCAAATCTATGATTTTGTACATATCTTGACCATTCACTTAAAGAGCAACATCATTAAATCTTGCCTTTCTGTTCATGACTCTCTTTTTAATGTGTTCCTTCCTTCTTCAGTGTCCCCTATCAAAATATTAAATTTGTAAATCCAGTAGTGCTAAAAGCGAGGGTTTATTTGGTGATACATAGCCTCTGTTCCCCTTAATATATTCAGAATCCTACAGTAGGCAGTAAGATCAATGGCTTCAGGAGAACTCCTATTTTCCTGGAAGATTATTCTAATGTTTTCATGAAATCAAGGTGTCACTGAGATCAGATATCAAACAATTTTTTGTTCTAAGGTTTCTAAATATAGAAGTGCATTTCAAAAACAGTCAGCTTGTTTTAAACCTACTGATTTAATTCTCCTTATTTTTCCCAGGAACTTCTGGAAATTAACTCAGAGGGGAGTTGGATTAATGACAGGTGCTGCATTCCCTTGTATTGTGAGCATAGAAGATGAGGATCAGCACCTGTTTTTTTGACATTTCTGGCCAGGCATCAAGGCAGATATTCAGTGGTGGTGCAATGTTCCTTGGTGCTGGATGCTCATGCCCATCTGTGAGGATGGCGTTGTTCCCATCTGCGAGTTCAGAGTGCCTTTGTCTACAATCAGCCATCGGTTTAATTGAGCAGCCAATATTGGAACGAAAATGCTGCTACTTCCCCACCACCCTCTCATGTGCCAGAATGAAGCTGTGGTGACACCTTCCTCATCCCTGCTGTCACATATATCTATGTAAGCCTGAACAGCAGAATGGAAGGAATCAGTCACTCTTCACAATGACTGCTGGCTGCCAAAAAGACACATTTGTACTGCAGCCGAAGGTGGGGAATTTTAGTGTGAACATAAAAAAGGGCTTTTTAAAAGATCCCTATGTGCAGATCCAGAAGATAAGCGGGAGCCAGGAGGCACACTAAACCACTGAGGAGCATTTCTGACAGTGCTGAGGAGTAACACCTACAAACAGCTAGATTAGAAGTAGATACTCTTGATCTGGCAGCAATGTAAGGGATTCTTTTTATTCAGCAAGGTGTAACACTGTTGCCCAAAGACCAGGATGTTCAGTTAAATACAAGGTGTAATGAGCTATGTCACATTAGGAGAGAAAGAGAGGGAGGGCACTGGCAACTGGACTTTTAAAGGCATTAAATTATATTAAAGTTGGAGCTGAACTGACCAAGGCTCCAGTCCACTGCACTTCCCCTTCTGTCTAGAATTTGGCTTGCAGAGTGCGACATCCGGGTATCCTGGGTATACTTCAACATCAGCAGTGAAATGTAAAACCACAAATACTTTCCCCAAAGTACACTCTTTATCTGTGGCCCAAAGCAAGGTACTGTCACAGGAAAAAAAGTGGTTTTCAAGTATTTGCACTTGTGTATTCTCTCACTGTGAGCTTCAGCATTCAGAAATGTGAACTAGAGTTCCTTGTTATCTAGGTCCTTGGTTTGAGACATGCTTAAGTTTATAAACACATCTTTAAAAGGCTTTCTTTCCTTAAAGCACTTTTAGTGACACAGAGGTTTCAGCTGCAAAAAATGAGCTGTCTTTTATGGAAAAATCCCACCTCTTTTAGTTTCTGTGCCTTCCTGCAAAGCAGTAGTTATATGAATCTTGCTTTCATTTATTCTCCTTTTCATTTTATGGAGGCCTCATTTAGTCTAACTACAATTTTTATTTGCTGATAAGGTCATTCCATAAATTATTGTACTGAAGTAGGTCTTTTAATTATTTGCTCCTTCAGAAAATGCATTTTTCAAAATTTCTTATTTCCATTACTGTGAATACTCTTTTTTTTTGTGTTTCTCATGTTGTCAGATTTAATTTAAATATTATTCATGCTGTGCTCTGATTTCAATGCATTATTTAAATATGCTGACTTACATATTTTATGATTAATTTTGGGGGAAAAAGGTTATTACCATTAACTGTGATTCTTGAATAATACTGCTGTTGCATATTCATGCTTGTGGTGCTTGCCAGTTCTGTGCGGTACTGTAGGGCTTTGTAGGGAAACAGGTCCCATACAAATCATATAAGTGCTTCTCCCAAATGTGCATGCTAGCTGCTGATACTATCAAAAACAATTAAATTCCCAGATACTGCCAGTATCTCTGTTCAATCTTTGAGCATTAAAGAAAAAAGTTCTGTGGATGCCTTTGAAGTGGGGAAAAGACAGAAAGCAGTTGGCACCAAGGAGCTCCAAGGACATGTGTACAATGAGAAATGAGAGCATATTAACAACTAGTTTGCATCTATGCTGCTCAGGGGGAGCTGTCCCCACCATGGATTTGTCTTGGAAAAATGTATTAAGGTCCCAAACAAAGACAGAGAGCAAGCCAAAAATTAACTGGTGTATCCATGGGATAGGCACACTGTCCTGAAGTCAGTGAGACTTCAGGGAAGATCTAAAGCTTGGCATTTACAAAGTGTAACTAGCTGTATGAGCCAGAATAGTAGTATCAAGGCGTTTATGACTGTTTATGTCTTCCCTGAATTCATGATGTTTCTCCTTCCCCTGCATTACAGGGACAGGCAGCTACCAGTGACACCTGAACTGGAGTCCTCCTGCAAATTTTCACTTTGATGTAGTCATGGTTTTATTATTTATGCTTCATTTTTAGTAACTGTCAGTTTATCACCCCATGGTGATTACTGCTAAAACAATAATTGGCAGCACCCATTTGAAGCTCCAAAGGGCAAAGGGAAGGATAATGCAAAGAACTGCTTTAGGCCCAAAGCCCTGGCACTCCTAACAGGCAGGAGATGTCTTCAAAGCCAGTGCTGAAGAAAAAAGGATTTATTTAATGCATTAGCATCTGCTCTAAATAACCTTTATTCTCACCTGGGGGAGTGAATTACTTAAATACCATGTTAAAGAGCCTAATCATGCTTACATTCCTTTTTAAGATATTATATTTTATTTTAATAATGTTTTTCATATAATAACCAAAGATGCATTTCTTAGAGGTTCCCTCTTCATAGGATGTCTCAGCTTACAGTTGATTCTTTAGACTTTAAGTTTGAGAAGAAAAACAGTTTTGCTAGGGTGATTGCTAGATGGGTGTATGTTGCATACTTTCCTTTCCTGTTACTTGTAGTCTCATGAAGATCAGGAATATTGAAATTCTTTTTATGGTAATAGTAAGAAGGGAAAGGGAATTCACCAGTCAGTGGGGAAATATGGAGTCTTCCAGGTAACTGGCTCAAATCCAATGCAGAATATTTCTGCATTCAGATCATGATTATCCAGTGGACTCTGGCTCTTGGTGAGACAAGTGTTTGCTTCAGAGTCAACTTCAAGTGGTCAGGAGGAAAGTCAAGCTGCCGATTTTGAGGATGAATTACTTTGCTATGCCCAGGAGTGGGCAGTAGAGTATCAGTTTGATAGAGCAGTTCAGCTACTTAATTTAGAGCAGAATTAGTATAATTGATTTCAAGACATTTAATGGGGCCACTCACTTGTTTAAAGCTAAGCATATCTTCAAGGATATTTTAGTTTTGCAGCTGTAGCCATGTTGCTGTTAAGGCACTTCAGTGAGGCAGTAGAGGAAATTAGTGTGCTTTTCCTGGTTTATAAACTGGGGACTTAACTTTTCAGTTCTGCCAAAGCACCATGTTTTGCAAGCATTAAACTAACAACATAAATGCTAAAAGTAAAGGAATAGTATTGTATAGAAAACAACTGTCTAATGCCAAACAATCCACCCCAAATTCTGTGAACCTAAATTATAACTGATGTATCCTGGCACTGCAGAAACCAGATAGAAGAAAGCTGTGTAGCATAAAATTGCTTTAAACATCTGTCAAAAGCAAACTGAGTTGATTACATTCTGTTTTGATTTGCTATAAACACAGAGGTTGGTTTTTGAAAAGCAATCTTAGAGTTTAATCATATTTCTTTAACAGTGTGAGACAAAGCTCCTCAATAATATAATATAGGAACTAAGTGGCTTTGAAAGAATTAAGAGGCCTTGAATGAATGGGAGCAGACAGAAATTGTGTGTTGGTGCAAACAGTGGTATGGACCAAAACAAGGATGAGAGAAGAAGGTTATAGAGATTAAATAAAATAGTCAACCTTCATGGAATGATTGCCAGCAACAGATCTTGAGGGACTTTTTACAGGAGGGAAGTATTTCTCTTGGGGAAAGGTAAGGACAGAGGGGAAAGAACAGAAGAGTGACAGAGTAAAGCTTTCCTCAACTCCAGAGTCACATTTCATCTGCTGGGCTGCAAATGAAGCAAAGGATTCAAAGGAGAAATAAAAGGTCACAGAGACAGTATGGCAGCTCTAGTTCTCTGGAAGCTTCTCTACAGTGGGGAAAATTTCTCAAATTCAATATGAATTAAATTATGTATATGAGAAACAATGACAGAAATGTTTCAGGGTATGCTTTCTTTTAAAGCAGCTGGGATTATGTCTAAATAACCTGTAATCCACTGATCAAAAGATGCAGTTGTCATGTGAAAGAGTGCCAAATTCTTGCCTGTTTTTCCATGAGTTAGATGAGGGCCTGAGTTACAGACTCCATCTCTCGTTTAATGGTTTTACATTTTATTTAAACATGTAAATATAATTAGTGAATGAGATCTTGATTCAGTAGTCTCCCCAGGCTTATTGGAAAACACTAAATCCTTATCTGATCACCCCATTATCTCTGTGTGTTGGACTCTGCATTTTTTTTCTCCTTTGCTAAATATTTCTCAGATTCAGAGAAAATTGTCTTTTCAAAATCCATGAGAAAAAGGTTAGGATAGAATATGACCTTTAGGAAATACCTCTTATAAACATCTTGGTTTAAAAGCAAAATGGAAAATCTTTAAAATGTGGATGTCACAGGTTTTATTGGAAGAATGAGAGAATAGTCCCTCTCTAAAAGGGAAGCCAATGAAGCAAGAATGCTAAAATTGCATCAAAAAAGCATGCTCAGACTATGTGAGGATCTACACCTTGGAAGGAAAGGGAAAGAGCTCTCTTCTAGGTAGGTAGGGCTTTCAACACAGTCTCCTCTCTCTCTGCTGTTGAGCAAAAAGGACAAGGCACACTTCATATAAGCCTAACAAAGCAGAAATTTTTGCTGCTACTAAAGTAAATATGCATACATGAAATCCTTGCAAACCACTCAGACTTTCTGTGTACTGTTGAAAATGTAAGTTGTAAGAGTTTGCCTTCTGAATGAATCTTCAACTAAACCTTTCTAAGATGAACCTGTCACCCAGGAAATGTGAGCAGATGGAGGAAGCAAATTCAAAACAGGAAATGTTCTTAGTTTCATACTATTTTGTCCTCAGTGGCATCATTTCTATTCCTCTGTGAGGCACACAGGATAAGCTTGAAGATGAAAAATGCATTGATAGCATTTGATTCATTCTCTTTCTACTGTTTGGCAAGTAGTCATGCTGTGCACTGCCACCAATTTTGGTGACCTTGAAGGTCAATCATTCCATATTTTGAGCAAGTGCTTGCTCATCTCATTCTGAACAATGCAATCCCCAGTGTAGTACAATGTAATGAAATTATTCAAAGCCTCTCAAGATTTCCCTACGTGCTGCTTCCTATTCTTTCATTGCTAAAAGTGGGTGGTGAAATGAAGCCCATACTATTTATTGACTTTTTCCCTGACATACACTGGATAGTATCTTGTGTGTTGTATAGCAAAACATCTGGGAAATGAATAGTGCTGACTGTGACTGCCTGAGCAGAGCTGTGGGATTGAAGGCAGGCTTGCATCTGTGCCACATTAAGGCTGCATTCTGAAATTATAGCTTGCATGCTCTGATGCATGGCAGTACTCTGAGTACAGGGCCAGAATTCCCTGGACCAGAATCAGATATGAATATGAAGCCTGACATAGTTCAGTATCCTCGATGAATGGGTACTAAAGTAGTTTCCAGGAGCACACAAGCATGCTGGTTTTCCCAGTGGCAGAACTCAGATGGATCAGCCAGTATATTCCGTTGAATCTGTTTGTGAATTGACTTACAGACACATAAAAGTGGAACAGAGGTATTCTGTGACTGAAAGATTTGAGAGGTCTGCAAGGTTGTCCAGTATTTTCAACTTCATATAGCCTACTGCAAGTTATTTGTTTAAAGAAGCTTTATCCCTCTTAGTTTCAGATTATGCTGCAAATCATTGACAGAATTGGCATTGGCATAAGTGGGAGAGGTCTCCTGACAATCATCTGTAAGTTCCTACATGCTGACATTTCATTTTTCCACAATACATTTATTTTCATTTTCAGATTTAAATCACAGGGTTCTCACCCCAAAAATCCTTTTTAATGTCTCCATACAAAACAATGTCGTGTCCCTTGAAACTTTTCAGTTGGCCTTTGTTCTGCTTAAAATAGATTAAGCCAGTTTAAACATATGTTCCTAGATGTACAATTATAGTGCTTTTTTATAATTGGAGGGTTTTGCTTGAAGTAGTGTTTGACATACTTCAGTGACCAGCATGCATTATGAGGCATGTGGAACTTGGCTGGCCAGAGAACAATACTCTTGTGGGTTTTAAAATCCTTTGAATGATGACATAAAACCCATAAAATATCAATAAAGCTATCCACTCTAAGCAAGAGATGACCAGACACAAAGACAATCTCCCATCAAGGGTGCTATGGCCACATTACTGTAGGCTTGTCCAAGTCTTATAAAAGCACTGCTGTTCTTACAAGCTTCTAATATTTATTTTCCTTTCCTTTTTTTTTTTTTTTCCTCTATAACAAAGAAATCAAAGATAAATGTGAAGAGGAAACTTTAGAAACAGAATCCTCCTATCTACAGTAGGGTTAGTTGTACAACAGTTGACAGAAAAAGAAAACCACAAATTAGAAATTCAGATTTACAATCTTGACTCTGTAGATTGGCTTTTCTTACCACGTCTATCAACTAGCAGTGCAAAGACATGGAAATACTATGCTTTGTACACAGTTCATGAAAGTGGTTTCAAGGATTGCAGTTACATTTTACATTAAAAACTCAGGAGAGTTCATCTGAATGTTTGCCTTGTTTAGCCTTTATATTTTGCATTTACAGGATACTATAAAACTTGAGCACTAAAGGGTTTCAAAGACAGTGGCTAATGTCTACCCATCTAGTGACAGAATCTTTCCTGTATAAATTTCTTGTAAACATATAGTACCTGGTAATTGTTTGTTCTTACTAACCCGCTGCACCTCTCTAGATAACATACATAAACACGTATGTCCACAGCCTCTCAGTCTCTTTGATAGCCATCCAGATGGAGGACTTCAATTCCTTAACCTAAAGGTTGAATGGGAACTTTTCTCTGTCTATAATTTATTTTTGTGATTTTCTGGGCAGAGCTTTCTACATACCTGTTCTATAAACTCCTCATTCATATACAAGACAGTAAAACAGGAAGCTAGACTTAATCTTCAGACATTGTACTTTTTATCTACAGTGCTTCCATGCTTGTGTTTCTTCCAGCAACTCCAGAGGATGGATGAATCAAGTTATGAAGACAGATTTTGAAAAAAAAGCCAGGTATAGCAGATCTTTCACAGATGCTTCTCAATCATTACTTCTTCCTTTATTTTTTCCGTTAGAAAAATAATTTAAATTAAACAGATTTGTTATGTGCAGCGCAGTGTTTCCATGTGAGCCTTGAACACTTTGTTCAAGAGCTAGGAGGCCAGCCAACTGCTTTAGTTCCTTAAAGAATAACAGATGTGTCCTTCCAAGTCTCATGCTAATGGAATTTAGGCTGTGGTTGGGAATTTAAAAATACTCTCAGTTGTCTGCAGACTCTGTTTCAACCTTGTTCTTTTGGTTAGCTTGTTTCAGGCTTCTCTTTCCACATCGTTCAGAAACATTGCATGAAATGTCAAGTTGAGCTGAAGCCACTAATATTTTACTTTCCCTGACTGAAAACAAATAGTTAAAAGTAAAAGTCTGTTGGATTCAGTTATGTAGGATATTGTGTCTCCCAGTCTGGCTTTGTAACTACTATATATAATAAACACTGGCTAAAATGCTCTCTTTCTGTATATACAGCAAAAAATCTTTGTTCCCTTACTACCAGCACATGCTTTCTATCTTTACTTTTGGCCCCAAATGTTAACAGTACTTATGTAAAAGTGAAGCAAAAGTTTTGGCACAACCATCCTTAAGCAAAAGATGTCAATAAAATGAAATGGCAAATGGGGAAAATCCATTGACTTCAGTTCACATTTTACAAGTTGTGAAGGCCCTAGGACCATGGCAAAAAGCCGTAGAAGCTAGGAGGGGAAGCTACAAGGGTTTTTCTCCATCAGGAATGCAGCAATATTGCAAGAGAAAGTGCTTTTCCACTGTCAAAACTCTTACTTCAGTTTTCTGCACTTCAGCTGTGAAGGATGCTTCTTATGACCTGATTGTTGCTTTCCTCTTTGTCTCATGTCTCTCTGGATTGAGACTGTTACAGACAAAGATCCTGAAGGCATTAATACTGCAAGTGGCAGTGCTGAGGTCTCTGGCTCTTTCTTTTCACCAATTACTGTGAGAAGTGTGAAGAGATAATGGATTGAGACCAGCCCTGCTGAGAAGGGCTTGTGGGTGCTGGTGGGTGAGAGGCTGGACATGACCCAGCCATGGGCACTCCCAGCCCAGAGAGCCAAACGTGTCCTGGGCTGCATCCAGAGCAGCGTGGGCAGCAGGGACAGGGAGGGGATTCTGCCCCTCTGCTCTGCTCTGCTGAGAGCCCACCTGGAACCCTGCATCCAGCCCTGGGGTCCCAGCACAGGAAGGACATGGACCTGTTGGAGTGAGTCCAGAGGAGGGCCACAAAATGATCAGAGGGATGGGGCACTAATCCTTTGAGAAAAGGTTGAGAGAGTTGGGGTTGTTGAGTCAGGACAAGAGAGGGCACCAGGAAGAATTTAGACCAGCCTTGTCCCTGAAGGGACCAACAAGAAAGCAGGAGAGTGACTTTGCACAATGGCCTGAAGTGACAGGACAGTTGGGAATGGCTTCACATTGACAGTGTTTAGGGATAGATTAGAGATTAGGAAGAAATTCTTTACTCTAAGGGGTGGCAGGCACTGGAACAGGGTGCCCAGATAAGTTGTGAATGTCCCATCCTGGAAGTGTTCAAGGCTGGGCTGGATGGGGCTTTGTGCAACCTGGTCTAGTGAAATGTATCCAGGGGCCCAGGGAAGGGGGCTTGGAACTGGATGATCTTTACATCCCTTCCAGCCCAAACCATTCTATGTTATAACTGATGAGATTACATTTGCCCTTTCTGGGAGGCAGTACAAAGAAGTGATGCAATACTTTTTTTCTCAAAGGGCAGGACAACCTCTACTCTCCTCAGCTGATAGGAGCCAAGGGAGAGGGCTGATGGGAAGAGAGATTATTGATGGTTTTCAAAGAAGGGGGGAAGCATATGAGAGACAAGGATCAAGGATCTTTAACTGAAAATTATGCTAAGTGGCATGAAGAAAGGATTAGAAGTGGAAGGAGCAGCTGGATATGATGTATTTCTTCAATATTTCTACTTTACTTCCTTATTTCAGAATTGCTATTTCCTGAAAATCATCCCTTCAGAAATACCCCACCTCCCCAACCACTTATCCTGACAGAATTCTCCCAAGCCAGCATTCATACTAGATTTCCCCTGTTTATTTCTTATTCTGTCTGCCGCTTTTAATATCTTCTTATTTTCTCTTTCAGAAATCCCAATGTTCCATTTCTTTGTTTTCAGTTCATACACTTCCCTTCACTGAGACATTCATAGTCCCTTTTCCAGTCCATGTACTTCGCATTTCTTTTCAGCTCTGTTTCCTAAACTTTTTTCTCTCTGTTGTTGTCCATGATGAGTTCTGCCCCCACCCTACTCCCCCTCACCTCAGCCTTTACCACTCAAAAGTTTTCCCTCTTAACAGTTCTTCTTTTCTTCACAAGCTTTACTACTCTCTTCAATTTATCACCTGAAAACTCCTTCATTCAAAAATGTTTCTTTAGACCAATAATTTCTACCCTTTTTTTCCTTTTTATTTTGTTTTCTTCTGATATTTTCAGAAGAGGAGGATGCAATTTCCTTGACTTTTGACAGTCAGAAATATAAATGGCAAACTCTTCTCTGGTAATTTTGAATGCTGTTGCCCCAGAAATCCAAAACTTAACACACATCAGGCATCACATCATAATTGATAGTCACACACACATTATTATCTGTAACAAAAGGCAGATGGTACTCTGTAAATACCACCTTGGCTACACACCTTCATCATCTTTCAAGTCATCTGTAGCAGAACAGTTTGTCTGTAGCATTTAACTTCCTTAATTTTCTTCAGAATGGTGAGTGAAAGCTTTTAAGCAGCAGGAGGTCACAGTTTACATGAGAGAATGCAGAAGAATATTCATGTAGTCACGATTTTATTCCTGAACAGCATTTTTCCTCTGGTCAGGAATATAAAAGCAGTGAAATCCATTATCTACTGCAACTAAGACAAGAATTTTGCCACTGATTCTGAGGTCCGAGATCCTGTCCAAAACTGGGTATTTCACAGCCTTTTCTATCTGAGGTTGAGTTTCATTTCCTCTCACTTTTTTTTTTCTTTTTGAAGGCACTCCCAATGTCCAAGTAGAGTCTTTCTTCTCCTGCTTTGCAACTTACTTTCCAAGCACAGCTCTGCAGTATGTGAAAATCAGCAGAGAGAAGTGCCACTAAAGCACAGATATTATATCCATATCAAGGTGATGAACCTTGATATGGATATAATATCTGTGCACAACTGTTTATAAAAATTGGCATAACAGGCATGCCAAAAAGTACAAAGTTTTTTGAGATATGTTATTTTTTGCTCAAGATGCTTTCTGTGTTGGTTTCTATGAGCAGATCTCAGATTCCACAGCAGCACAAGAAAATAAGCAAGAATGGGAACTTTTGATTAAAGAAATTTTACTCTCTTAAGCATGATATTGTGGTGTGGGTGTTTCTGAAATTCTGTTAGTAGGCTAAAGACAGTTTTCAATTTGAAGAGATACAAAAGAGATGTATGAAATGTAAAAATGAGGGAGACTTGGTTTGTTGGACGAGTCTTGTGGAGAGGTATACCCAGGGACCTAACACAAAGTTTCTCAGATGCTAGATTCTGGTTCTAAATTATCTGATTGCACATCAAGCTCTCCAAGAAAAATTCCACACTTCTACTAGAGATGTCAATGTGTGACTACAGCTTGGGGTGCAAAGTGCTCCTATATACTCATAATCCTAAACAGGTAACCAATAATAACAATCATCTCTCTGGGGTCAGTGTTTGTGAGCCATCTTGAGATGGACCATGGAAGGTAAGAGCTAAATTTAGTTCTGTTTACTTCTTCATGCATCATTAGTAAGCAAAATAAGTTCATTTGAGCATTTCCACTTCTTTTTGAACATCTTTATTATTCTAGCCACTCTCTACTATCAAAGCTTCACAGTGGAAAAAGCCATTAGCCAGATTAATTTCTGGATAACTACAGTGATGAAAGTGGACTGTGAACTGTATTCCATCCAGAACTCTGCCAGCTTTGCTTCTCTCTGCTCCGAACCAGCTAAATTTTGCAGCCATCCATAGACATGTGGCTGCTTCTACTTTGGCTCTTACTCTGTGCATGTTGTAATCCCCAATCTTTTGAGAAGAAACAAAGTACAGAAGGCAAAAGAGATAATGATGAGCCTCACACTCCTTATTGTTGCTAACAAGTGTCTTATTTAAGCTGTAGGTTTGGTGGCAAGGGGGTACGGATGTGCTGATTTCCCTGACTCCTGGGAGTGGAGAGGACACATCCACACTTCCACAGATGATTGCAGAGGCATCTGCAAGGCACTTCTGCTGCTGCTGAGCTGCACAGCTAAGCAAGCAATGCCAATGAAGAGGCAGCAAGAGCTTTAGTCTCTGCTTCCTCTCTGCTGCTTCCCCCTCACCAGCCTTTGCTGTCATCTTGTGTGGGACTGAACCAGCTGGCAGTGGTGGAGAAGGAACACCTCATTACTTCAGTCAAGTATTAGCCCAATTGAAAGGGTCAATTGCAAAATGAAGGTTATTCTGTGACATAAATCTGGGTATTATTAGCTGTCAATATTGCTTGTTTCTTACGAGTTCCTTTGTGAATGATGGCAATAAAACGTTATTGGAAATAACTTCTTAAAATATTTATTTGTATGATTGCAGAACCAACAAAAAGTGTGAAATACTCTAAAGAGGGGAAGATAGTAAAATCATAGAAACCACAAGAATCGGCTTATTTTAACCAGACAAAAAGAAATTGCCAACAATGGCCTGTTTTTATATTTCTTCAGTCTGTCACACTAAAACTTGCTTGTCTTGGAGGCTGGAAGCTTAAAAGAAAAAGCTATTTGGAACTGATTTCAGAGAGTTTGAACTAAGGAGAAAAGCATCTGTACTTTCTGCTAGCACACTACAAAGCTTTACCCACCAATGCCAGGTTTCCAAATCTAGAGATTTGGGAATGTTGCATATGTTACAATAACAACTCTTGATCACTCTCTGAAGCTATTAATATTTTTCCATTTTAATATCCTATTTATTAATAGTGTTCAAAATTAGCATGAAAAACTCCCCACATTCTCGAGTCAGCAGGTAGCAGACATCTCGTGGCAGCTATTTCATGAGGAATATAATTAGCAAGGCAAACTGTACAACTTCCAGTTTGATTCATTTGCTGATGTTTATTCTGATTCATTTACAATTATGCCAGTAATTGGCATAACTGTTCAGAGGTATTTGGAAAATGTCCATAAGTAGATAAGCTAATTACAGATTAATTCCAGTGGCAGATATATTGTATAATAACCACTTTCTCCATGTTTCAGGAAGTGCAAAGCAGATTCCTAAGGCAAGAGACCAGTGGAGGCTGTGGTCTGTTGGATTGTTACGGATGGAATAGGGGAACTCAAAGGAGATGTGACTGCCTGTCCTCTCATGGTGCTCTTTTGGATTCTAGGTGCTTGGAAAAGCAAAAGCCCCAACAAATCTAATCCAAATCTAATTGTGAGACAATTATAACTTTTCATGAAAACTGGACTGTTTTATGAAGAAAGGAGTCAAATGAATCTTCTTCCTTTCTGTCTCATAAAATTAAAACAAAAAAAAAAAAACCAAAAAACAAAAAAGAAAAAGAAAATAAAATAACCCCTCCAGTTCTTTAAATTACACCAACTAATCCACTGCAGGTTTTCATAATATCTTAGAGCTATTTTCAGTTCTAGATAAATTCTCTGAGTTGCTGTTAACACCAGAAGCCATTTCTAAAAAGCCAGACTATACACAGTATCTATCATCAGGCTATTTGAGAGACCAATTTTCTCAGCTTAGAAGCAAAGCTACAAGGACTGACCCTAGATGCAAACTGGCTCATCACAGGTTGCTTTAGGACTTCCATGTCATCTCTCTAGAGAAAATATCTGTACAGAAGATAATCACAAATGGATAGTAATGCACTGTGCACAATTTTCCTCCGTTTATTCTGATATATCAAAAGTGCTACAATTTTGCAATTGCTAACATGTATTTGAGTGTTTTCTCATTAAACCAGAATATTTTGTACCATGCTAACAATTTCCCTTCTTTCACTCCTTTTTGTAGTGAAAAAACTTTGTAAAATGAAGAAAAACCCTTTCAACTTTGCACCTTCAAGAAAGAATAATTTTGCTTTTGTGAGGCAGAAGACAAACATTTGTTTTACATTATACAATGAACTAAAAAATGTGAGTATTGATATTTGACTTGTCTGTAACTGAAAGTCAATTGAAAACTTTAAAACTTGCTCTAGCTATATTTACATTCATCATGAAGATTAAACCAAGTGTTTCCATTGCATAGAAGAAGCTATTTCTGGCTGTTTTTTTTTTTCCTCAACTTCATTTGTTAAAGTCAAACAGGATAAAATAACAATTGAGTTTATCCATGAACATCTAAATTATTAACTCTGAATTCTGGCATCCTTTGTAATCTTAAGCCTGTCCCTGTTCCATAATTTCACAGACAGTGTAAATTACATGTCTAAAGACCCTAGTAACATGTAAGAGAAAAGCATCTTATAGACAAGAGTTCACAAAGTGCTATGGTAAAATTTCTATTTGATTTTAACCAAAACATAATGAAATCCCAACTACGAATTTACATCTCGTTAATGTGTTCTTTTTTTACATGCTGAAGTTCATCACTTAGGTTTGTTGATACATCACACTTTCTCAGAAATAAACCATCTGAAAAAATTGGCCTTTATCTTCAAGTGGATAGATTTTTGTAGAAGTTCAAAGCCTCTTGCTCTATCTGTCATTATTATCTGTTAACAGGTATAGGGAATGGAATTGCAGAGATTGTTGAGACTGCAAAAACAGTTAAGGGAATTTAAAAACCCAGTCTTTTCAAGACACTAGTTATCCAGAACCAGAGAGCAGGTAGGGTTAATACTGACTAGAAAGCCACCATTGACATAGGTCTTATCTACTTTGTAATTTATAATACTCCTGGACTTTCAATTTCTAATCTCTAGCTTGAGAGAGATAGGGACTTTCTGCAATTTGTGTGTGCCTTTCTTTGAAAGGCTTATTTCAGCTGCTGCTGAAAAACCCGCTGAAGCATAAATCTTATCCTTTTAGTCAGAACCAAGTGGCATTGTCCCCATTGATTTATCTTCTGTTTGTTTCCTCCAGCAGTCTCCTCTGATTTACTTCCCTGCCTCTAGGATAATATCACAAAAGAAAATTGACATGCACATTAACAAAAATATATTTAACTGTCTTATTCCCTGCTCCATTTAAGTGTCCACAGAAATCCTTATTGAGGGCTCAGCACCAGGAGTCATCTTGCTCCAATTTCACCATTACTTTGTCTGCCTTGTCACAGTGTGTGTAATTTTTGCTCATAAATTAGGCATATTCCAATTCTCTATGACTAGTCAATGGTGGACACAGTTTTCCAACTTGGAGTCCTGTATATTAATATAGTTGACAAGCAATATCTTTGCATACCACCAAATTTTAGACAGAAGTGTGCAATGCAATGTTATCAGTGAGAACTTGTATTTACATTTTATAAAACCAGCTATAGGGAACACTCATGAGCATCATGAAAATTGCAAATAAAGAAAACATGCTCTTCACTTATAAAAAGATTAAACAAAGCAGTTAAGGGTTATATCTGTCTCTCTTCCCCAAAGAGGTTGTTGATCTAAATGGAATAATCTTTTATATTATTACTTGATTATTGTTTTATTATAGTGAAATATTTCAGCCTGTTATGGAGTGTCAGTTATTATACCACAGATCTTTCATATTCTAATTAATTTCATTCTGTCTTGGGAATTTTGTTCTGAAAATTGCATTCTCCTTTTCTCTTTCTTTTTTTTTTTTAATTTTTACTTTATTATGAAATTATAATGCAAAAGAGTCTCATTTAGGAGTTTACCCATGAGACATACAAATGTACCTGTCTATTCTAGTGAATACCTAATTCTTCAGAAGAGTTTTTTGTTCCAAAAAAAGGTTTATATTGAAGAAAATATGGGACTTATATGCAATAGTCTTATGTCTTTCATTGTCTCTCTTTTGCTTTTTCCTAAAACTGCAGTACAATCCTGAAGGTAAATTTGAGAAGTCCATAAAGTAAACTTGGCAGTCATTTCTAAATTCTGGCCTCTGTAAAGAAACTTATGGAAGAAAACTAGAGTGGAACCAGAGCTGGTGGAGCTGATAGATGCAGTACAGTGACCTGGCAAAGTAGTGTAAAAGCTTAGATGCTTCACAGGTTTGGCAAGAAGAATTAGCTTTGTAGCTAATTAATGGAAATATATTTAACATATCTGCTAAAGTCCCTGTTTAGTTTTCTCTTCCATTCTCTATAGTTAACACTTTGCAGTACTCGCAACAGGTAACCATGGAGGCAAGACAAAAGCCAGAAGAGAATGATGTTAGGGCTCCCCAGTCCAGGCAATATGTTTCAGTGGTCCTGATTTCATTAAAATAACTTTGTATAGTGCTTTGGAACTTACTTCTTTGCAGATATAGTTAGCAGAGAATTAAAAGTCAAAAAAACCCCAGAAGATACACAACAATAGTGGCTTTGCCCAGCACTCCACAGGCTTAATTGTGCTTGCACCTGATAGAGGTGTTGAGGCTAAATCAGACAAAATAACAAAACCCAAGTAATTGGTTATGTACTCTCTTTCTTCAGAACTGAAAACAAAACACTTTACTTGCTTTCATTTAAATCATATTCTTTAAATTTAATGTTTTGGGATTTTTTTTTGTGAATATGTGCATTTCTTGCTCTCTACTAAAGGGAAAAAAAGAGACCACAACAGAAGAAAAAATGTAACAGGGAAGGTCAAAAGGAGCGCTGATAAGGATGTTCTTCAGTGAGAACAGTTTTTAATGGAATGCAGCAGTTTGACAAACCCTAATCTTTCCATGTAAATGTGTCATTTTAAACAAACCCTCATTGCAAACTTTGTGTAGCTAAAGGGCAAAAGTTGAGGAGAAAAATAAAAAACAGTTTCACAAACATGTCATCAGGAAAATGCTAAGGAAATGTCCTGAAGGTGTTGAAGAATTATATGCAAATCCCCCACTGTTTTGGATCGATGAGGAGTAGCTTATCCTTCTCAGTCTCTCCTTTTGAAGCTGTTTTTCATTATTTATTGCTCCCAATAAAGAAACTAAAGCTGTAACCTGTGCTCTAGGGCACTCAATGGGGAAGAGAAATGTCAGCCCTGAGTCAGTCAGAAGGGGGAACTGACACATGATCTCCCATGGACTGGGTGAATATTTTATCTACAATGTCATGGCAGGTTATCTTCTGGTGGTTTTGTTTTCTGTCTTTATTTCTCTAACGTGGAAGAATGTGGAAATATCCTGGATTTATTCCAGTGATGAATAAAAAAAAAAAAACAACAAACTTTTCCTTTTTTCTGAACTATAGCTCTTGTTCTCCAGATTTCTAAAATGAGAAAGAGATAAGATGTGAAAATGCAGCAGAGTACAGGCAAAGATCTTGTACTACAGATGGGTCAAATCAAAGATAAGGAAGCTGAAGAATAGATTGTGTCTTTGGCAGAAAAACAATTAATTGCTCTTTCGAGTCATCTTCTGTTAATATTTGGACACATTCAAATAGTCAGGCTCTTGTTTATTTACACTGGAAAGTACTAAATTTTTTCTAATATCCAAATACCTCAGCTTAGGGGAAGGGCTGATACACCAGAGGGGTTTACTGTCATTCAGAGGGACTTTACGGTCATTCAGAGGGACTTTACTGTCATTCAGAGGGATGTTGACAGGCTTCAGAAACTGGCTGATGGGAACCTCATGAATTTCAAGCAGGAGAACTGGAAACATCTAGGCAGGAACCATCCCATACATCAGTATATGCTGGAGGGCCAGCTGGACTAAAAGCAGCTTTGGCAAAGAGGGCCTTGGGGTCCTGATGGACAATAAACTAAAGATGAGCTTTCAGTGCCCTCTTGTAGCAAAACAAGGCCTCCAGTATCCTGGAGTGCACTGGGAAAAGTGTTTCCAGCAGGTCGAGGGAGGTAAACCTTCCCTTCAACTCAGCCCTGGTGAGACTTCATTGGCAGTGCTGTGTCCAGCTCTGAGCTCCCCAGGACAAGAGAGACATGAACATACCAGAGACAGTTCAATGAGGGTCCATAAAGATGGAAGGAGTGGAATCTCTCTTCTATGAGAAAAGGCTGAGAGAGCTGGGACTGTTTAGCCTGAAGAAGAATAGGCTTGGGGTGCTCTTTTCACTGTTTATAAATACCTGAAGGGAGAAAATGGATGAGATTTTTCTCAGTTATGCCCAGTGACAGTAAAAGAGGCAGTGAACATCTGAGCACACTAGAGAACCCTTTTTTACTGTGCTAGTGATCAGTCACTGGCATAGGTTGCTCAGAGAGACTTTGGAGTCTCCACCCTTGGAGATATGTGGCCCAACCTGAGCAAGGGAATCAGTCCAGATGAGCTCCAGATGTCACCAACAATTCTGTCATTCTTGAGCTGCCATTTCTGAAAGCTTTCTTCACTAAATTCTGTTTGAGAATTCTGAGATAGACACAAAAATATTTGCCCTTGTATTAAGGCTAGGCTTCTCAAGCAGGACCAATAACCAATACAGTGCATATGCAAACTGTACACCAGACAAATGTAACCACATTTAAATTATTATCTGCCATAGTTTCACTGTGACCTACTGCAAGGTAGTTATTGAGTAATAAAGAGTTGACCTGAGAATTAGATCCAGTCCACATTTCAGGAATCCAAGAGCTGACTGTTGAAGATATCTTTTTGTGTAGTCAGTTTTATTTAAATGTTTCAGAATGTACTGAGGAGCATTTTGTTCTTTTAAGTTGTGAAAGCTCTTGACAATCTCCTTTTGCTTAATAGCCCTGCAAATTTTCCTGGAAGTTGCTAGAAGAATGTGTGGTTATGCAGATACCAAATAACTTTCTTTTAATATTTTTGAAAAACTTCCAAGGCATCAAACCAGTTTTGTTTCAATATAAACATCTTTTATTCTTAATTTCCCAGTGACAATTTGTCACTGGACATTTTATAAGTTTCTTAAATGCAAACTTGCTGAGTTTTTCCTTCCATGGGAAAGCTCACTTCTAAGCAGATTTCTGTAAAAACAAATCTTTGTGTGTGTGGTTTCAAGGACACAGCTGCCTGAGCTGTTCTGTCTCCCACAGAAGACCTGAGAACTGTCTCTCTTTCTTAACCTATGAGATGGACTATTCTTATCTTAGAATTCTAAGCATTCTAGCAGTCTTGTAGTAACCATGAAGAAGAAAGCATGTTAACCCTGAATGTGGGCACCTATAGCCCAAAAGCCTTCTGAACAATGGAGTAATTTTAATAAATAATACAAGCCTTCTGATATTCGAGTCAAAGAGTCGTGATTCATCACCTCACTTGGGAAGCAACCACAACAACAATTCTTTTCAAAAAGACACCAGACAACGTTTGCTCCTTGAATGTTTAGGAAACATTTTCACTCATTTAAATGGGTTTCACCACTCACCAGGAAAATATTTAATTAATCTGGAATGCTCTCAGCCCAGAAACTGTGACCTGAGAAATGGGCAGATGCTGCAGATAGAGCCCCAGCCATATTGGGCCACAGAAAACCAATTTTTACTCATGGTAGGACAAGTTTTCATTTCTCTCATATGCATATTGATTATGTAATTATTACATGCACAATTATAAGGCCTTTTTTCCTTAGGATGCTGTACATTTGAAAGACAATGTTGGCTGAGGGGTCATATTTAGTGGATAGCCATGCCTACTGTGTAGCATGCCAAATGTAGGCATTTCTGTGATTCTTACTCTGACCCCACCATGTCCACAATAAGCAAAATAAATGACTCAACTTTTATGCTGAGTTTGAGCAACAGAGAAATAGCGTTACGGCACGTTTTCAGTTAGGGAACTAATGTGGGGAGAGAGAGCAAAAATCTCTTAACTAGAGGGTAAAACTAATTCAATTATTCAATTACTTGCCTAGGATGACAAAGGAACACCACAACAAAAGGAAGCAGATTCCAATTTCCAGTAATAACTTAGAAGAATGTATACCACAAAAATTATTTTCTTTGCTTCGTTCAAACTTTTTCATCAATATTCAAAAAAACACAACTAGAGAAAAATCTTGTGGAAATAATGTGGTAGATATCAGCAAGCAGAAGAAATTCTTGATGTTAAAAGGTGTGTTGGAAAACTTCAAGCATTCCCATTTCTACCAGTAACATGTCTGCAGACAGAAGAGTTCTGGTGACATATAGAAAGGTTCAGATGTGCAGTCCTAGCATATGCTCTTATTTAAGGACTCTACACTCACTGAGATTGCTGAAAATGAGACATGACATACAAATCAAATAAATAAAATTTTTCAAAAAGTAGTCCTGTCTGCCTGCTCCACATCTGACTTTGAAGAAAGATCTAATATAAGGGTAACATAAACTCTCTAGATGTGCCATATAAAAAGAGCCCTCAGAACAGAAGATAATATTCCAAAAAATATGTTAAGTCTCCCAAAGACTAAATAAATAATCCATCTGATTCACTTCCTGGTAGTCCTGCCATTCTCCATAGGTAAGCCAGCATCCTGTGGTCTGAGATATGCCAGCTGGGCAACTGGTTGTAGGAAACCATTAATGTTTGAAACGTACTCTCTTTGTTCTTCTTTTATTATTTGTGGTTTTTCAACAAGCAATTGCTCCTCATAGGACCTTTGTATTTTCATAGACCCAAAAAAATTGAAAATATTTGAACTCTAATGTACTGTCTTAATCTTCACTGCCAGGAGCATCTGTCCTGTCACCTTATGCTGGATCACTTATTGAGGTGACTGGCAGAGATTGTCCAGTGACTGTGCTCATCCAATGACCATAATTATCCAGTGCTGGAGGCTACCAAGGCTTTTCCATAGTGGCACTGTGTTTGGCACAATATTCAATACTTTCTGTATTTGAAAATGCAGTATTTCAAGGTTCAGTACAAATATCTGATATTCACAGCCAGCCCATAGATACACTATAAATATATGTCCATATCACAGTCTGTAGAGCACTTACATCTGAAAATGTGTATTTTGAACATATTGAGCTTCACAGGTAGGATAAGTAGAATAAATAAGGGCACTTTTTTTTTCTTAGTGGATAATACCAAAGTACTTAGACCCAGGAATAATTGCTCCAGATGAGGGTAGGAGCTGGCAGACAGAAGGCAAGGAGATCTAGGACTGGGAAGAGGTCACCTGGAGAAAACTTGGACAACACATTGATGCATTCATTTATCCCTGTGCTACATGGAAATTGTCATCATGGTTTGCTGGTGCATTAATGAGCATGTTCCAGGATTATGGGGATGCCCAGGGGTGTTTGCAATTGTATTTCTGAGGCAGGTGGCACTAGATGGCACCATCTCAAGGGCTTTCACAGCGAGTTGTGGGCGAGCAGCAGGCAGTCACTCTGCCTGTTTGGTGGTGGTAGTGGGTGGGTGGCAAAGCAAGGGCTTAAAAGGCAAGGGAACTGTTTTTTTTATGCTTGCTAATACAGCAGGATTATTTCTGGGGGCAGAGCCACTGCCTGAAGCCAGGAGCTGCTGTCAGCTGAGCTCATGGAACACCAGCTTGGCTGTGACTTGGTCATGCCCACCTCTGTTCCGAGGGTGGCAAATAATCTGGATAAATGTATGACACTTTTACACATGTGATTTGAGGAGTTATGCAGGGAGAATCTTTCTTGTTTCCTCTCTAAAGAGAAGCTGATTCACAAGCCCAAGAAATTAGATGATGCTTAGCAGAGGGACAACAGTATCTTAGTGCATGTGTGTCATGTAGAGGAGATAATTACGTGATTAATTGCACAGCCATATGAGAAACCAATCTGTGCACTAAAATCTATGCTGAAATCCATCACAAACAAAACTTATTTTGATTCAAAGAGAAAGCCTAAAATATTCCTCTTTGTATGTTTTGATAGGGTTTTTTTCCTTCAAATATTAATTTTCTGCCAGTCTCCCTTCCACAACAATTTTATATATTTTATCAAATTATCTTTTATGGAGTAAGTCAGCATTCAATACCAGTTTGATATTTTGTGACTTTTTATATTAGCAAAAAGACCTTTTTATCCCTGAATCTGGGCTTTTAGGGTGGGATACACAGTCTCACTTTTAGCCCCAAGACAAGTTCTTTGAAGTGACACATAATATTCTATAAAGCATTTTCATGTCATTTGTTGAGATGTATTTTGTTCTGGGCTAAGAACACACCTGTGATATCTTACAGTCCCATGGTGTAAAGATTGCTGTAAAGCTCTTGAAATTTTTTTTAATTCCTTCTTTTGTTCTTAGTAACTTCAGAATAAATGTACTGATATAGCATAGTGCAAGAGCCTTTTTATTAGGGATATTTTATGTCTGCACTATCATTAAGTTAGATAGGAATTGATCTTTATAATTTAAAAAGTTGGAAATATTTCTGTATTTATCACACAGCACAGATGTAGTAATACACACTGGGTTTACACACTCTCTTTGGAGGTTTGTTATGTAGACTTTTTTACAGCTTTGCACTTTCTGGCTTCAGGATACTTATTATTAAAACAGATTCCTTAGAAGTGTGTGCTATTATCACACTGAATTCTTGCTTGTCAATCTGGGACTACAGCTCTGACAGAGACAATAAGCTAAATCTTTGCTTTAGAAAAGGACTATTCAAACTGAGCATAAAATCCATTTTTTGCTAAATCTAAAACCACACAGCATCTGGGAAATGGAAAAAGGCATAATGTCTGTGGTCTGGGATAGAGAAAATGATGAACGCTGTAATTTCCACGGTGTTTTGCCTTGTATTGTGTACATGCTGTGCTGGGACACTTGCTTCTCACGCAGATCAAAGAAAGATGCAAAGGTCAAATCCAGCTGAAGTCCCTGCTAGTGCACCTGAGGTGTTTGCTGAAAACAGCAGGCAAGGACCAGGCTAATCAGGCTACAAACTGGCACCCTGTGAGAGCCTGCTGTTTCTCCCTGTGTCTGGGAGAATTCCAGTATTTGTTGATCCAGAGCTGCATGAGGATTTGTGCGCAGCTTTAAAGAATTTACATTACCTCACAATTACAACTTCCACCAAGAAAAAGGGAATATTTTTTGCCTAATCCCTAATCATATAGAACTGCTGAAGTTTCAGTGCTTCTACAATTTCCTGAAGACTCAGTCAAATTCTCTTTTCTTGACCCTCTGAGTAGCATGCCATTGCTTCAATAAATGATAAGCAAAATTCAGTTTCTATATTTTATAGATATTTTCAAGTGCCTGCAGCTACCAAAGCTAATCACATGGGTTACTTTTGGTTTTCATTCCTAGTGCAATATACCAGTCACATATCTTCCTTTTGTTTTCCATTTCACTCACTTTTGCATTTGCATACACATAAAAAATCCAATACAAACAATCTTCCTCTTGAACAACAACACCAAAATTATTCCTACATTAGGAACAGATCAAAGTGCATCCAGCTCCTGGTAACTGAAGGCTTTCTCCATTAGCAGAGACACAGAACAGAAGTGATCATGAGTCTACAAGGGAAGCACTCAGGGCTTCAATACCTGAAAGACATCTGGACTCCCATTGCTGCTTCACTTAACAATTAACACATTTTGGGCTTAGATCATAAGGCCAGAGGCCTATTACTGGCCCTGCTACTGGTTAAATGGCAGGAATGTCATACAAATGCAAGATAATTACAAACTACGCTACCTACTTTCCCTACTACCCTTCTTGGGAAAAACTGTATTGCATAAAAGATGGTTAGAGTTTTTTTCTGGCAGCTGGGAGTTATCAGCTCATGGTTTTTTACAGAAAGGACTAGGAAAGCCTGTGGAAGCTTAAAAGAAAAAAGTTCAAGTCATGATCACGTTGTATTTGTTCCCTTACCTCAGTGTGTGTCATTGATGAAACCATGTTGAGGATAATGAATTTGGTTCTTGAAAATGTAGTGGAAGGAGGGCATTGAACTTAAATGTCTTTAAAAAAGAGCTAGAAAAAAATCAACAAGTTTCTTTTTAGTTAAAAACTTTGGGCACTCCAACTTTCTTAAGATCAAGTTATAACTTCATCTATGTAAGAATCAACCTGATAAATAATATTTTCATCGATGGATTTTCGTCAATCCTGTCCTAGGGCTAGGGTTAAAGTGTAATAAAATCCAACATTTGGAATTTGAAGCCGGACAAATTAAAATTAAAAATCATGTGAACATGATTCATTGAGTGGCTATCCGATTAACCAAACTGTTTGCCAAGGGCTACAGTGGATTTTTTATCCCTTTAAATCAAGTTTGAATACTGCACCACTTTTTCTGCCACACTTGCATAAACTGCAGACAAGACCTGCTCTGCCAGTGTGGAGCAAGGCAGGGTGCTGCTGACCAGGAGGGTGGGAAATGGAACCACAGCTCATCTCCAGGTCTTCCCCTCCACTGGTTTGGGTGATGAGAGAGAGGGGGCAATGGTAGTGAAGAGCTAAAGTGATGACTCAGAGACACAACTAATATTATACCTTCTGTGACTATATCAACCAGTAATCTATTTGATATTGTTTGATTTTATTTATTTGCATGCTTCTTTGTTGTTTTGAGGCTTTGCTGTTTTTTTTTTTCATAGAATCACAATGAATAAAGTACATTTTGGTGGCTTAAATTTGACTAATTTTTGATGTCTTAAATGTGACTGATTTTTGATTGCCTTCTTAAAGGCCAAAAATGGGACCAGATCACTCAGGGCATATAGGACCATTATGTTTCTTCCTTTTGGCATTCCCCTACAATGCTAACTGCATCTGTACTGCTGAGTGCTTCTGCTCCAAGGCCCAATGGTAATAATTGCACTCCCAAATTATTACCTTCCAAGGCAAACTGGGCACAAACACACTGCATAGCACTAAGCCTGTCATCTTGATTATTTTTGTGCGGTTTTTCAGTTCAAAGCAACTGATGTCATGCCAGAGATCTATCACAACCCACCAGAGAGTCCTAGAGCATGCTGCTGAGAAAATTCCAGGTTGGTGGAATATGCCACCTGGAGGTGGCATAGCCAAGGAGGACAGTGATGGAAGGTTATGTTGGCTTGAGGGAGACAAAGTGACATGATTTGGTCTGTGATTTTTGGGAGCAGATTTTAACAAGGTGTCCCAAGAACTGTACTTGAGTTTTGTGAAATTAGGTTTCCGTAGTGTGAGTAGTTAGGGTGCAAAAATGAAGTAGGAGCTGAGACCTTTCCCCAAGGGAATATTCAGGACATAGTTTTCAGGACAGTGGATCTTCCTTCACTGAAGCTCTTCCCTTTTGCAGTAATAACTGAAATATTAAGTATTCATCAGATCCAGCATGTTAGCAAGATGGGTTCACACATCCATTTTGGCATCTGTAAACACCAGCTTACACTACTGTTAATTTGTCTGTCTCTTCCATCCACCACCTCTTTCTTGTTTATCAGCTCAGTGATTCATGTCTGAAAATCCTCTAAATTTTGGTAATCCAGTTTTGAATACTTAATATTTGACTTCTTGTATCTCACTGGATATATTCTGTGATCATAGCAAGAGTTCCTAACACTGTTGTCAATAAATGGGAACATTTCAAAGGGAATCAGAAAAAAATAACCCAAGTATTATCTCTGCCTAGAAACCTTGTCTTGCTGATGCCCTTAGCCCTATGACAATACCAGAGAAAATTGTAACTTCTGCCAACTACAGTTTCATGGAGCTAGTCACTGTTGCTAACGGAGATCAAAGTTATTTTTTAAAGCCCATGATCTAATTCCTTCTACCAGGATAGTTTCTGCTTTTAGTTTCTTCAGTTGATGAAAAGTTGTCAAGAAAAAGCCCAGAAAATTACACATGTGGCATTAGTTACAGTGAGGGAGATGTAATCATTCCAAGTTCTTCAGAAATAAATTCTTGGAGGAAATTAAGTACTGAGCAGCAAACTCATCCACAGGTTCATTCTGTGAGTAAATCAAAAGGCACTTGATAACCCTTTCCTTATGTGATTCTCAGATCTTTTACTTAATTGTTTTCTCACTCTGAAATTAATCAAGTCAATGAAATAAATCACAGAATGCCATAGACTTCAACATACATATTACTTGTTAGATTAAGCTTTCCTTTCTATTACCATGTCTCAAAACAGGCTTGCCTAATACTCTTGATTCAGGCTGGAATCAGGAACCGGAGAGGGAAATATCATAAGAACAGGGGAAAAGTACCAAGTACCAATTTTACTAGTATATGATATATATGTTCAAATAACATTCCTGCACAGGAACTACAGGAACTTGGTTAGTTGCCATGTTTATTATGACTCATAAACAAATGTGGGAATATACACTCAGCAAGAACTCAATGAGACCTAGAGGCAATTATTAATCTCTCTAAATTGCCTAATCTGAAAAAAAGTAAAAGAAAATTTAATAGGGAAACTTTTCAGCCTTCTGTTTTTGAAACTCTGACTTGGCTGGAATAATGCTAAAAAGTCTTAATAGCTTGTTTTTAATCTGGCATGTTTACCTGGTAACACAAGCAAATGGAGACATGCCTGAATATCTTCCACAACTTTTGGTTTACCCATTGGACATGTCTTATATCTGAATCTTTTTGTTGGCCTTCTCTGGGATTATCTCAAACTGAGCTTTGTCTTTGTATAATTTAGGTACCCTAAAGTAAACATACACTTTCAGCAATGCTGAGAAAGTGGAAAGGCTTCTTCGAAATTATAGGTAGTACTGGGAATTTCAAAACATAACCATCTGTATTTATCAAGAAAAGTTTTTTCTTGGAGACTTCTTGGGGAATCAAACACACAGATGTAACTTTTATCAGTCTGTGCATCGTGTATGTTCATACTAGGGTAAGGTGACTAATTGGGCAACAATCTCCATCTATTCTCCCCTGTGCACCAGCCCAGTGCAGGTTTTGGATGATACGAGGTGGTTACAGTTGTATCTAATCCTGACATCATATTTTGCACAGCTGAAGTCACAAAACATTTATTATTGGTGTGGATTATTTTTCCCCACTAAACAGGCACTCTGCAGCTGCTTACCTGGGCTTTTTCTATGGTAAATGGGGAGTAACAGGCATTTCCAGAGTATGATTCTGTGTATTTTCAACATGCACTTCGGGTGAGATGAATTATCACAGTCCACTAACTACAGTAGGACCCTAGATACCTAGTCTATGTCTAGATCCTAGATGGCTTAAGTCAGGTGAGATGAATCATTCCTGGTGACTGCAGAAACAGATGAGCCTATACCAGCAATAAGCATTTCAACCTTCTCTTGCAGGTTGGCAGTCTTGGCACAGCATGAAGTGGGCAGTGCTGAGTTAGCTGCTCTCCTTAGAGGGGAGATCTTGTGTGGTAGCTCCAGGCCCCAGCTGGGTAGGTGACTAGATGGAAATCTCACACTTCCTCCCCTTTTGCTAACCAAAATGTCATCTTTGTTCTTTGCATTGTGGAAGAGAAGAGTCTTGCTCCACATCACTTTCAAATCCTGTCCAAGAAAGGAGAGCAGACTGTGGATAGGCTGGAGAGACTATCACTGAGAGACTGAGGGTAAAATGGGCATATTTTAGAGGTGATGCTGTTGTATTCTTGAAAGCAGTCAGCAACATAGTAAAATTCCACAGAGACTGGCTCCAGATTGGCCAACACTGCAGTACAGGAGTAGACTGTGTGGTACTGTGGCCATGGAGGCAGATGCTTACCAGCAGTGGCCTGCACTCCAAACCAGTGCTGCAGATAATCCCTTGCACCTACTGCCAAAGCTGAGCATGTGCTAATTTGGTTAGAAAGAGTTGAAGGCACTCCAGAAAGAGCTGGTTAGGGGAAGTCACATACCAAGGAACAAGTGCTGCATGGTGCTGGACAGTCGAACCCAAATATGTTGGAAATAGAAGATCTTTAAGCTCCATACCAGTCCAAGCCTTTCTATGATTCTATGGTTCTATACAGCAGAGCTCCCTGTTGCAGAGTGCTTGTACAGGCAGGGAGCTAGAGAGAGGCTGCCCCTGCCAGTCCTGTGCTCTAACCAAATTGCCTTTCATAGCACTAACTTTAGTGTAATGTTGTTATATAATAGCCAGCACTAACTACTAAGCACTGTGCTGTAAGAGCTTCTCTGCAAAATGCAGCCAGTTCTTGTGGAGGTCTCATAAAGCAACAATTTCTCACATATTGTTTGATATTCATAATTACAGATGTTTCCTGGGGAAGGGCTGTCAGTGAACTGGAGAATTTAAATTCCTATAAAGAACCCATTGCTTAATAAAACCCAAACCTCTGAAATGGTCTGTGCTGTTATGTGGATGTGTGGACCTCTGGTAATATCCCTACTAAACCATAGAATCATGGAATATCTCAGGCTGGAAGGGATCTGTAAGTGTCATCAAGCCCAATGCAGGACTACCTAAAACTAAGTCATATGATGAAGGGTATCATCCAGAACCTCCTTGACCTCTGACAGGTGTGGTGCCCTGACCACTTCCCAGAGTGACTTCCCAGAGTGACTTCATTCAGTGAAGAACTGAATTTTAAGTCTAGAGAAGGGCAATGGAGCTGATAAAGGCTCTAGAGGGAAAGTTCTCTGTGAGCAGCTGAGGGAGCTGAGCTGTTTAGCCTGGAGAAGAGGAAGCTCAGGAATGACCTTATTGCTCTCTACAACCACCTGAAAGGAGGGAGTTGCCAGGTGGGGATCGGCCTCTACTCCCAGACAACCAGTGACAGGATGAGAGGAAATAGTCAGCTACTCCAGGGGCCATTTAAGAATGGGTTGGATATTAGAAGGAATTTCTCCACAGAAAGAGTGATGGGAATAGACTGTCCAGAGAGGTGGTGGAATCCCCATCCCTGAAACTGTTCAAGGAGAGATTGGACATGGCACTTAGTGCTGTGGTCTAGTGGACCTGAGGGTGTTTGGTCACAGGTTGGAGTCAATGACCTCTGAGGTCTTATCTAACTTAATTGATTTTTTTGATTCTGTGAATGTTAACTGGTGGAGTTAGTGACACTTGTGTCACATCTTATAATATGCTCATCTGTAAAATTTCAGTGATTTCTGATTACTGGGGACTATCCTGAACAAGATATTCTCTCCCACCTCATATTCTCAGAGGATATCACCCCTTTCTGCAGAGTATTTGGATGAAGTGGCAACTGAGGTTACATCACTGATGTTAAAAATCATTTTAGGTTTCTTTGTGGAAAATAAACTGTTTCTCATGAAGAAATGGTAGCTCCTAAGACTTTAAGATTTGGAAAAAATTATGTGGTTTTTTTTCCTACATGGTTGTTTCTCTACCTCTATATTACTGTACTGTTTTTGCTTAGCTATGATATTTTTTGTATTTTCAACTAAAGAATTTAGAATAATATGTATGTTTTAATGATCTAATTTTACGAACAAGTAGATGAGAACGTACACCAGCAAAGCAAATATGTGCTACCTTTGTTTGAAATAAACTGAAACCACCGTAGGCTTCTTACTTTGCATTCAGTAGCAAAAATCATTCAGCCTGTTGTCAGTCTGCTCTTTCTGCTGCCAGCAGTGGTAACAGTTCACTTTGATTGAAAGATCCAGCTGCCAGCCTAATAATAAAGCTTGGCTTGGAAACTGGAGCCTTGCTCTACCTTGCGACTGCTGGCCGGCTGCTGAGATGATTTAGAGATTCAGTGCTGTATCCTCACTACAGATGCCTGCTCCATGTGATGCAGCTGCCCAGGCCTGAGGCTGGTAGCTGAAACATCCAGGGAGCCCCACAGTGCTTACTTCTAAAAGAGTTTAGATTTATTGTCACAGTGGTATTCCCCAGGAGCATAAAATGCAGCAAGGGCGGGTACTAACCAGTGGCTTTCTCACTGTCTTGTACAGTAACTCTGCACTAATAGTTAAACTGATTTTGGTTTTATCTCTCCAGCTGTACCAGCCTAAGGCAGTGTGAACATTGATGCCTGTATCAAGGATGCAGCCACTTGCCCCAGTTCCTCCCTTCCACCCAAGAGCCAAAAAGGTCCCTGGCTCCTTGTGACACAGCTCTTCTTCGGATTCCTGGTTGCACATAAGATCATCCCAAGAAACTGTAAGTGTAAGCCCTCATTGGGGTTTGATTGGGAATTGCCTATTTGCTCCTGGCAGTGTTCTCTCTCTTACTTTCCAGTCACTCACCATTTGGGATCTTAGTAACTTTCTCCTCTAGTGTCCTCTCCTGTTTTCCCTCAACTAACATCTTTCAGCTCCTCCTTGCCATAGCAGTGACAGTTTACATCCCAAATAGCAAATGTTCCACTTTCTCTTCCCAGCCTTTTAAAGAAGCCTCAGTTAAATGAACCAAAGAATTCTGTCACCATGAGCTACAATGAGAACTGTTTGCCTCACCCAAACAGTACCACAGAGTTAGAAGAATACTTTTAAAAAAATTTTTGACTATCTAAAACCATAGGGAGCTTCAAGTGGACTTGGTGACCTGAAGAGGGAGGTCAGCCAAAAGTCTGTGCTGTCTTATCTACCCTTTTTTGACATATTTTCTACAAGAATTAGATTAACTGTTATAGAAAGTTTCTTCAATTCAGTATTCCCAACCCTAGGCTCAGGAGAGCTATGTAGAGGCCAAGCAAACTTCCAGCAAAACTCCTTCACTTGGTATTATGACTATTTGTTCTTTGTGCTAATTTCCACCAAGGGCAAAATACAATCCAGAACCCAATCTAAATTCAAAATGTCTTTACAGATAAGGTGAAAGAAGGCACAGCAGAAAGCTTTGTGTCTAAAATTTTACGCCAGCCCTTGTTTTCAAAGTGCCACAAACAAATCTGTGACACCCACATCCCTCCTTTTCTCCTTAGATGACTATGGGCAGTGCTAATGTTGTTTGGGGCCTGCCAAAGACTAATCTTTTGCTTCAGTTTTGCCCCTGGTTGGGTTTGAGAGAAGGCTGGTTCCCCACTCCAGCTAATTAACTCCCATCTAGCCATCAGAGCTCTCTGCAATAATGTCCCACAGCAGGAGAGCAAAGGCAAATCTTGTGGATCCTTGGGAACAAGAACAGTGACTGCATTAGCAGTGGATGTAAAGTAACATCTACTTTGTATTACATCCCACCCTGCTACAGCTGCTTCTCCTTGCTAAAACAAAAGATAGATTTAAATAAATAAATAAAACATGTGCTTCTTACAGCTAATTATTTTTTACAGCTCTATTTCCTCTTCTACTAAGGTAAAGGTTGTGGTACAGGCATTATGTAAGCTATTTCTTTCAGTACCTCATCCCTGTTGTCTAATCTTAAACATGTACTGTTTCCTCACCACAAAAGGAGTATAATTTAAAATTATAACAGGTATTTTATTGATGTGTCCTGTTCTGCATGCAGTAGTTAAAGATTAAAACAAAAAGATATTTGATTGGATAAAATACAGTTCAAGAGACTGAAAGCTCCCCTGGCCCATGTCATGGTCCTTAAGCACATTTGATTACACCAAAATAATTCCTGGAAATGTTTGTTCAACCTGTTAGTGAAAAACACTGGAGACTGCAATTCTACAACCTCCTCAGGCTGTGCACATCGGCACTTCATCATCCCTGTGATTAGAAACTCCTCTTTCAAGGTCAGAACTACATTTCCCTTTACTGCAATTACTCCTTTTATTTTCAGTGCACACAGGGAATAATTTACAACTGCTCTTTCTACGAAAACTGCTTGAAGACCATTATTATGCCTTTTGATCTTTTCCAGACCAAACTATTTCTTCCAATCTTTCCTCACAAGCCTTGTCTCAATCTACCTTTTTTCTCTTTTTCTCACTCTATTTCTTTCTCCATCTCCTCCAGGTGGTCTGAATCATTCTCAGAACCAACTCAGCTCAACAAAAGTTGAAGTCTAGATTTGAGTTCAGGTCTAGATTTAAGTCCAAGATCAGTCATGTGGATTTATTTGTCTGTAAAGTATGTTTTCACAAGTGAGGAGGGTGGCTTCACTCCTCATAGTCTATGGAAATCTCGCTAATCCAGTCAGTGGAGTCTAGAGATTTATTCAGATTATCCTGAAGTAGACTGATTTAGCCAGCTAAACAGCTCTCAAGACTCCACTGGGCCCTGTGCCCTTGATTAGACATGGAAAACTAGTGCTTTTTGAGATGCCTTTGAATATCCTGCCCAGCATCCAGCTATTGATCCAGAAGGACAGAGTCTCCTACAGCCTCTCTGTCACAACACCAGCCCCACGTCTAAAATGCCCTGTGACATCTCAACGTGCAGAGATGGCCTCAGGTGTTTATATTTAGGCAGCTAATCTGAGCCCACAGATAACATGTAAATTCTTATACTGCAAGATCAAGGTCAGGTACAAATTCAAAGCCTTGCTGTCTGACTTGTCTTACAAACAGGAAGTTAGACATGACAACAGGAGCTGTGCACAGAGCCTGTGATGATAAATACTATGCATCCCATGATAAAAGGATGGTGATAACTCATTTGTATATGAAAAAAATTGTAATGCCCACAAGTAGTCAATCTTATCAGCAGAGAAGAATGTTCTGGGGTTTTTCATTCTGGATATTATATCCCAATGCTGACATTCTGGGACAACATTTGCTGTAAGCAGAAGGGGATTCCAAAATAAAAAATTATTATTATTGTTCTAAACTGAGGATGAGAAGATGTTTGCTGGTGAAAACAAATGTGGCATTAGCTGACTTCATCTTTTGGCTTAAAAGCTGTTGGCAGTTGTGACAGCTAAAGCACCCTCCTTTTCCTGCTGCACAAATACATACATTAATTGAATAATAGCTTGCAGCTTCTATGTTTACACTTTAAAAATTTCATGTATAAAAATGGATGGTCATTCAAAGTTCCATTCAATCTGGAAAAATTAATTTCTCCAGGGGTGGAAAGTGATCAAGAGGATCATTTGAGCTAGCTGTGTATATGACATAATGAATTAATGGAAGCTATTGCTCAATTAAAAATAATTTCCATAAAGTCATAGAATGGTTTGGGTTGGAGAAACCTTAAAAGACCATCTCATTCAAATGCCCTGCTGTGGGCAGGGACACCTTCCACTAGATCAGGTTACTCATAGCCCTGTCCAGCCTGGCCTAAACACTTTCAGGGATGAGATATCCACAACACCCCTGAGTAACCTGTTCCAGTGCATCACCACTCTCTTAGTAAATTTTTTTTTCTTAGTATCTAATGTAACCCTACTCTCTTGCAGTTTAAAACCATTGCCCCCTGTCATATCATCCCATATGAGAAGTCCTTCTCCTTTTTAATAAGCCCTCTTTAAGTACTGGAAGGCTGCAATGAGGTCTCCCCAGAGCCCTCTCTTCTTCGGGCTGAACAGTCCCAGGTCTCACAGCCTGTCTTTGTAGGACAGGTGCTTCATCCCTGTGATCATATTTGTGGCCCTTCCCTTCCCTGCTCTAACAGGTCCATACCTTTGTTGTGCTGAGGGCCTCAAAGCTGGATGCAGCACCCCAGGTGGGATCTCATGAGAGGTGAGAAGAACGGGGAGAATCACTTCCCTTGGCCTTCTGGAGACTCCGCTTTTGGTGCAGCCCAGGGGGTGGTTGTTTTCTGTCTGTGAGCCACATCCATAGCTCATGTCCTGCTTTTCATCCATGAGGATTTGCAAGTCCTTCTCAGCAGGGCTAGTCTCAATGACCTCTTCTCATCTGTACTTGTGGGAGTCCAAGACACAGAGAGTGTGTCTCTGCCTTTTTTGGAAGGTTCTGGTCCTCAGCAGAACACTGCTTTTAATCTTAGTCCCTGGAAAAAGTTGCCAAGGCTTTGGGATGAGTTAGAACATAAAGTGTGAAATAGATGATAGTGATAGTAATAGTGATTATTAGACAAAAGGTTTAGGATTTTTAGGATCTAATATGAGAATGAAAGGGACCCAAACTGAAGATTTTGGGTGTGGTTTCTTCTTCGTCTTCTTCTTCTTTCACTCCATGTTCTGTAGTATAGGTGGCAGATAGTTATTGGTTTAGAATAATAGTGACATGGAGGCCACATATGTAGATTAGAAGAAGTTATTGGTAATAAAGTAAAAACAATATACGTGTGAGGAGACAATTGGATATTATATCTTTAAAAGGCCTTGGTTTGAGATTCTCTAGGCCATTTTTGCTCCTCTTGTACCCTGCTTCTTGTATGTTAAGTCTGGTCCTCAGACAAACAAAGATAAGATAAAAATAAACCAGAGACCGAAGACAGAAACCTTGAGTTGTGCCTGTGTCTCACACCTTGCTCAAGAACTCACAAGGGAATTACCCCCAAAAGGGCCCTGGGGGGTTCCCTGCCTATGGTGGTGCCCACAAAACCACCACAGTACTGATACCTCATAAAGCACGAAATCAAGTGCAGCATCTTGCACTTGGGTTTGTTGAACACCATGAGGTTCTCATGGCAGCTCTTCTCAATTTTATCTGTGTCAGACACTTTCTTCACGTACCATTCTGGATCAGATGCTCATGTGGGAAACAGTGTACAAGATGAGCAAATTACGGAGGTTAGAAATAAAATTTGAAAGCATCACAAGTTCTCAAGCTCAACAAAAACCTGCAGATCCCCTCTAAAACTGATGTAGATACTGTGATATGTGGCATGCCAAGGGTAGGAGACAACAAAGATGTCTCATTAAGCAATCTCTTGCTGGATAACCTGGGTGAAAATTCCTGCATTACTAGTAAAGTATCAACCCTTCCACTTAAATTTAATTTCTTTGACCTCCTCTGAAGGTTGGGACAGTTCAGATGGGATTAACTGTTTTCCAGGAAAGTGATGCTCTATTGCAGGACCAGAGACTTGCAGCCAGCATAAAGTAACTGGACAATCCCTGCAGAAGTGCAGCCCCTCACCAGTCTCACTTGGTCTCTCCTCCACAGGTTATTGCAAGGGATTTGTTTTCACCTTTTATCTCCTCCTGACCTGAGAAAAGTTGGTATTATTTCTGCTCATCCACCTGAACATTTGCAGTATTTGCAGCTAACCAGGCAATTCAAGTCAGTATCATTTTTAGCTCACCTTAAACAACTTATTTCAAAACACAACAAAACAAAAACATTCTAACAAAAGCTATTCTGTCAATACTATTCTGTATTGACATTTTTGCTGATGCTGAAAAACCAGACAAAAAGGGTAGGACACTGAGATGTGGGTAAACATTTGCTGAACTAAAAAGCTTTCTCCATTCCCTAGTAAGCCACCAATAAAATTCAGCTCCATGTTCCAGGGTGTCCATGTGCAGTTTTGAGTCCCCGGCTGTCTGTTTGACAACCTTTTCTTCCTGACACACTGTGCAATACTGTTGGTCAGTTCCAGGAAGGAACTGGATGTGAAAATACCCAGTGAGACTGATTATATTTCTAAGCATGTTCTCCCGAGGCACACTTAGCTACACTTTGAACAATGTTGCAGTTAAAATTAACTTTTTCCTCTTGACAGATGAATAACAAGTACTTGGTGCAGCGGTTCATTTTGTAGGCTTTAGAACAAGGTTGTAGCTTTTCTACCAACACTGTTGTTTCTTGTATTCATAACTAAATTCAGTGCAATAAATTTATTAAATTGCTAACCTGAGCAAGTAAACTTGGCAGTTGTAAGAGAAGACTGTTCCAATCCTTTTGTCTTCCTGTTCAGAAGAACATCAGCTATAGACTACAAAAGTGAGGGAAATGACATAAATTAGAAACTACCAGATTAAAAAGACATGTTTCTGCTTTAATTTGGTGTTATAATTAGTTTCTCTTTTCCTCCTTTTTTTCTGCCCACTCCTTCCCTCAAGATGCTTAAATGCTTATCCTCAGTGTGCTGGAATTCAGTATATTGAAATACTGAATCTACTCTTGTTTGACTACATGTATATTGAAATCCAAACATTCTCTTGGAAATCAATCAATCTTTGAAATGTAGAATTTTATGATGTTGATACTTTGTTGTTCTGATATTGCTGCTGTATACTAAAACAGTTTAGACAACTAATTATTACTTGAAGGACACAGTGGAAATTCTTGGCCATCCAACAGGTTTCCTGAAGCCTGAAGACACAGCATCAGCAGTCCCTGCTACAACCCTTGCAAGGGGTGACATGGCTCCCCCTGAAACAGCTTGTTATTTTAGAGCTCAACAGAGATGTCAGCAGCAGGGCTAAAAAACCATCTCCTTTGGGCTACAGCCTCAGGTACTTCAAAAATGAGTTCCTCAAGATAATAGAGAAGATCTACATTTAGCTAAACCAGCCTGTAAGACTTCAAATAGAAAGGGCTCATATGCTTCATGTGGCAAGTCAAAGACTGCTTTCACCTTAGTTCATCTGAGGGTTCAAACATATGTAAAGGCTTTCAGGGTTTTGCATTATGGAGTAAACATCTCAAATTCTTTAAGATTAGTACTCGTACTTAAAAAGAAATATTTCATATGCTTCAGTTGAGAACAGGATTTTCTCTTTCAAAGTGTTCCTGGTTTGGCTTGGATATTCAAATTTCTTCTTAGGAGCTGGTACAGTGCTCTGTTTTGAATTTTTTATGAGAATTATGATGATAACATACTGATGTTTTAGTTGTTGCTGAGGTGATGTTTATTCTTAAGTCAAGAGCTTTTCAGTCCCCCGCGCTCTGCCCATTGAGCAGGTGCACAAGAAGCTGTGAGGGAGCTCCACCAAGACATCTGACCAAAGGGACTGGCCAAAAGGATGTTCCATAACACAGATAGTCATGTTTGGTGTAGGAAATGCAGGGAATTGTCTGGGAATGCTGGGAATTGTCTGTCAATCACTGCTACAGGATGGAGCAGGCACAGGTTGGCAAGTAGTGAAAAGTTGTATTGTGCATCCATTGTTTCTCTTGGGTTTTAGTTTTCTCTCTTTCTCATTCTTTTATGTCATAATTATCATTATAATATTATTTACTTCTTTTTTCAAGGTCTTTTTTCAAGTATTTTTCAAGTGTTTTTTTCAAGTATTAAACTGTTCTCGTCTCAACCCACAAGTTTTACTGTTTTTCTGAGTCTCTTTCCCATCCCACTTGGGAAGGAAAGGGACTGAGCAGCCACTTTGCCAGCTTAGTTGCCAGCTGGGGATTAAACCACAATTCAAAGTAATAATAATAAGTCCAAGCCAAAGAATGTAAAATGCAGTGAGTGAGCGTCTACTCTTCCTTACCAAGCACTTTGGGTGCCACTGGTGAAAAGTGCCACAGAATTTTCCATTGTGATAATTACTGTTATTAAAATTGAATTCAATTCAGATGGGGGACATAGTATTTGAAGCAAAACTAAAATGGCCAAATAAATTCAGCTTTTTGTTATTCTCCAAAGCATTTCTAACCACATGTAAGCAAAATATCAACATTTGAGGCTGTTAACTGTGGGAGCACACATTATTTTTGCTCAAGAATATTGCTTGTCATTTTTTGTAAAGAAAATAAAGCATTTATGTTACTTCAAGGATTTCCAATCACTGTGTAATCTTAAAAAGGTTCCCAGCAGTGTTCTGCAAAGGAACCCAAATAGCATTGCATATCCTGGCTTGGAAGGGACCCACGAGCTTCACCAAGTTCAACTCCTGGCCCTGCACAAGGCCACTCCAAGAGTGACACCACGTGCCTGACAGCACTGTCCAAACGTTTCTTGAAGTCTGGCAGCCCTGTTTCTGTAACCACTTCTCTGGGAGCCTGTCCCAGTGCATGACCACCCTCCCAAATTAGGAGGGAAACATAGATTTTTCTTGCATGTTTAACAGAGCATGAACTTTTCAAACTGCCATCAACTTTTTCAAAATATACATGACATAACAGATCTTAATTAAGTAATTAAAACTGCTCCCTTAATTTCTCCTAATTCTGAAGTCCATCCTGTGATATCCACAACTTCTCTTGTCTTTTGGCTGAAGTCTCACTTTCATCATTAGAAAAAACATTTACTAATAAGATAATTTCCTTTGTGTGGGCAGACATCTGCTTCTAATTTGGCTTTTAAAAGCCTGACAGAGTGTCTATCAGCTTACAGTGATGTGACAGGGCTCATTTTACTGTGCTTCACAGAAAGAACCTTTTTTAAAGTTTGGTACATTCAGATATATCGAAAATTATAGTTTTGTTAGTTCCCAGTGTGATTGCCTCACAGTGATATTCTATCATGTTTCAGACATCTTTTTGGAGAGGAAAAGCAAGCTATTCTTACTGTGCCATGTGCTGTGTACTTACTTTCGTATTAGAAAAACATTCTAAAACCTTAATATTATTAAAACTCATGTGCTATTATCTGGTACACAAAGGTCATGTATATACTAGCATGAGAGTATATCTCAGCAGAAAGCAGGGGAAAAAGAATACAGGCAGCATGCTATGGGTATAGACACATATTCTCAGAAAACTCAAAGAGTTGTTTCCCACTCTCCAGATTGTATAATTATTGTTAATATTTAAAGAGTGACTAAATAAATAAAGGTTTTCAGAAGCAGAAAAGTGTTCTGAAAAGTGAGGGTGTGAGCAAGGAAATGAAATCTTGGCATCTAACCAATAAAACAGAATTTTTTCAAGCTTGATTAGGGGAGTTTTCAAGAACTGCAGTACATTCAAGCAGAGGAGATTTCTTCAGGCTGGATGAGCAGACTTTCAGCTAAGCAGTGCTGACATGTAGATTGTGCCAACTTTGTAGTTAGGGAGAGTAATTCAACTTGCAGTGTCACAAGTTTGTTCATAAACAATACATTTATGCAAAATAAATAAAAGCAGTTTAAGTAATACGGAAATAAGTTGGAATCTGAAGGAGCTAAGGAACCAGCTTTACAATAAACATTGCCTTAAAGATGGTGTAAACTGTTTCAAAAAATGTATGCAAAATGCATAATTACTGCACTCTTTAATGTATATTTCCCCTTCTTTCTTTATCAATAACCAAACAAGAATTTTTGCTTGGATTTCTAAATGATTCTTCATCTTTATCTAAGTAGCTGAGTTTTGCTACTGTAATAGCTGTGGACAAAACTATGAAAATTTTAATAATAAGGAAAAAACCCACTAACCCTTGCATAAAGGATCAAAAGCAAAATGTAAAATATATTCAGTCTTCTCTAGGTAAATTAATATTCTGTTCTTATTTTTTAAATTAACATAATTTCAATAGTTGCAGTTCAGGAAATTTCAATTTACATCACCATTGCATCAAAATTTCAGCCATTTATATTCTGATGCTCTTTAAAGATTATATTTTCTGATAGCTTATTTCATCTGTTGCTTTCTGATTCAAGCAGCATCAGCAATTTTATTACTGCTTGAAACTGAAATATAGGAGAATGTTGTATTTACTTTAATTTTAAGCATTATTCAAATTCAGAGGGTCATAAATCTTAAAGATGCCTATAAAAATATTGGTTTTATTCTGATAAAAATGGGCTGAAGTAGTTTAGAGCTCATGCTTATGGAGAATCTAAAACTATTCTTATTTACACTTTAGAGTCTAGAATGCAGTGCCAACTCTGAATATTGGGAAATCAGGACCAAGTACTTAACTGCCTTTATAGTCATGCTGGCTCAACTAAAACAAATAAACAAGCCAACTTCCCTATGAGAGTTATGGAGAAACCACAGGAGTAGGATAATCAACTTTTGCTCTTTTAGCAGTTTAATGTAAAAAATTAATACATGACAGAAGAATTTATGTCTGTTCCATTACCAATGGAAAAAACTTTAAATAAAGATGAATATCATTAAACCTGCATGTCCAATAAGGCAAGATGGAAAATAATATTTTGCTGACTCAGGCTGATGAAAAGCTGATGCATTGAAGTAGCAGAGAAGGTCATGCCTTATATCTGCATGGTACTGCTTAGCCACAACCACTGTGGAGTATCCCACACAGTTTGCAATTACCAGGAAGCAGCAATGACCATGGATATGACCTGTCCATAGTGAGGGAGTTGGACTACATAAATTTTAATCTCCCTTCCAACCCAGACCCTTCTATTATTTTATGATTCTGTTTTCTCATTTTGATTGTTCTGTAACACCAGAATAGTATTGACTATGACAAGTTAATTTTGTTCTCTCAAAAGCTGTCCATGTATAATTCTGTAGAACACATTTAATATAAGAAGGGAGGAAAACATATAAATGTCTCATCAGACAAGACAGTAATTCCCTGCTCTTTCCCTTTGAATGGTGCATGGTATTTAATAACTTTCTTGTAGGTCTCTAGGAAACTTTCAGATATTTAATGCTGTTTTATTTGGAGCAAACAGTCACAAAATGGTGAGCATTCTCCCTAGTTCTCTCATCCTTTGTTTCACTGTGAAATCTTGATTTAGTTACAAATCCAACTATTCCCTCAGGCTATTAAGTACTAAAGTACTTCAGCAAAACCTAGGAGAGATGGCACAATAGATCTGCCTACAGGACACTATTTCCATTAGGAGTAATGTTCTGCACTGCAGAAAAATGCGCTAATAGCCCTGCATTATAATGTTAAAATGGGGTTATTGGTGCATGTCACCACTCAGCGCAGTTCATTATCTTATGATTAAATATGCATCAAGATAAGCAGAGATTTATAGATAGTTTTCTAAACAGCTGAAGAACTTTTGAAGAGTAATAAGAAAATACTTTCAGATAAAGTGCTTTGCTTGTCTTCCATTTTGTGTTTTCTTTCTGAAATCCTACATACTCATTATACCCTTATTTTAAGGCTGGAATAACAATCAACATTTTCTACAAGATAACAAGGGAGTAGAGCAAAATAACACTGAAGAAAAAGACAGGTTAACATTTCATCCAAGTGAACATTACTCATTACCAGCTTCACAGCATTCAGATCTATTTTGACAGAAGTAATGTGTGCTCCCTCCTTTTTTTCCATGCATGAATTAAAATTGTAATTAGTGCATCTGTAGAAAAATCACCACCTAATATACAAATGTCTGTCCATAGATAATTTTTCTCTCTCCCTTGCAGTTCCCTTAATAGCCTCAATTCTTCCATGGTGTCAGGGAGACTAGTGGAATTTCATTACAGCATCCTCTCATTTCATTGTTTAAGTCTGTGGCTATTAGATAACAAAGTACAACATAAAACTTATTCTTGCAGCCACAGTGTAATTTGAAGAGTTCTGCTTTTCTGAAAACATCAGAGAGCTCTCCGTTGTATTTTTTTTATTTTTGAGGAAGTGTATTAAGATTTATTACTGTAATGCAGGGTACATCCACAGGAGCAGGTGCACACTCATTGGTCCTGTTGATTGGAGTAAGAGGGACACCTACAACTGAAGACACCAAAAGTGATTATATGAACATTCGGCTGTGTATTTACAGATGCTGTAAATACAGCATCTGTACATTCACAATACCACCATGTACCTCCATTCCCAAAGTGGCCTTAAAATTTCAATATCTTGTTTTTCATCAAATCACCTTCCATGAAAGAAAATGACTGGAAATGAGGCAGTTAGACATTAAAAAATTCAGACAGCCATAAGAGGTTCCCTGGCTATATGGTATTTCCTACTTCTAGAAAAATTATAGAAAACACAACAATTTTGTTCCATAATGAAGCAAATAATATGGAGATGCAGCTGCCACTGGTTTCCTTAAATGCTCAAAGCACACTTAATGGTGAATGGCTTCTTCACACTAAGGGATGTTTGTAAGATAACAACAAATTCTTAAGTATTACAAATTTTTAAAGAATTATTGGATAAAGAAGAACTCATACTCCTTTTTATATTTATTGTTTGCTCTCTCCTTTTCCATTTTCCCTTCTTCCTTCTTTTTCTTTTTAAGTCAAAACACTAAAGCCCACTACATCTCTGTTTCAGTGACATCAATTGTCTAGAAGTGGTTCTTGTCTCCAACACTCTTAGCTGTGGCTTGTTTTATCTTTCAATCATCAGCAGATTAGTCTTCAATATTCTGAATATGGGGAATAAAAATGTATATTTGAATGCATAGAAATGGAGAACCCAATAAAAAATACCAAATGTGTAAATTTAAAATAAAACTATTAACAGCAGTCAAGGATTTGCTAAAATGAAATGCTAAAAATTTGCAATTGCAATGATATTGGTATTCAAGATTATTAGACACTATTTTATTACATAACAATTTGGAATAAGACCGAAAAAGAAATAAAAAATTCACAGGTGCATCTTTTAGTACCAAAGTACTAAAAGATATATATTTCAATCTACAGTTCTATACAAGTATCAGAGCAGTTTGCTGTATCTGGATGCTTCTTCAAGTGTGAGGATTTATGATCATAACGCCTCTGGTACCTGAAGAAAGCTTACTTTGATTAAACAATGGGGAAATGAACCCCAAAACAATGAAAGCACAGATCCATATTGCTATTTATGGACTTTTCTCCTAACACACCTAGAACTTAACAAGAAATGTTATGTGCCAAAATGTATTTGTGCATTCATATGCTTTATCTTCAGATCTTTTTGTGCCTGAATAAGAAATTGAACATGAGTTTCCTAAATCAAGGTTACATGACTGAGTAAAAGAGCTGGCTCCTTTTTTACCTTTGTTCCCTCCACATGGGGGAGGGAATGTTCATTTGCTCTGCATGCTCATAAATAGAATAAATGCTCCCAAATATTTTAGGGTAATTAAAAGTCGTCTATGAAGTAGGTATTATGACAACACAAAAAGAAAGATGAACAGCAATGCCACAAGTTTATTCTGACATGGCCCACTTTTCTCCAATTAAAGAATGAAAAAGATTATTAAAAAAAAAATAAAAGAAAATAAAATGAAAAGGTAAATTAGTGCCTGGAGGACACTTCAAAAGAAAAGAAATGATGAATGCCATTTAGAATTCCCTGCCTGATTTATCCGAAATATTCATAAGTGTGTGTTTATCCAAAAGCTTTGTCTCAGATCAGGCAATTAATTAAACTAGAGAAGATGTCAAGCAGGGAGAGATGAGAGTTGTTAATAGTGTGTAGCTGATAATCAAATTTGTCTCTGCTGTTTTTCTTGGGACGCATTCCTCTGTTTGCCCTTCTGCAGCATGAGGAAGATGTGAGATCCATGGCTGAGCAGTACAACATGAAATATGCAGACACAACTCTTCAGAACTGGAAGAGTTACCACTTGTGCTCGTGTCAACATATCTCAGCTCCAGGTGATTGCACCTAAGCATATCTTCACTTCTTTGGGCATATAAGCACAAATGCTTTTAGCTACTCCTTTTTTCTTGAGACTATGTGAGGAAGTAGGAGATGTTTTCAACCCAAGGTCAAAGCTGAAAAATAAGAAATGGCAAGACAGGACAAAAATAAGATCAAGACTGGTAAAAACCAGTGATGATGAGACCTGGTTTCAAATTGTCACAAAGTGGTGGAAAGAAATCAAACAGATCAACACAAATCAAACAAGCAAAATCAATCAAACAAATCAACACAAATCAACACATAGGAGTAGGAAGGAACAGATATCAAGTGCATCCTTTTAATTTTGGTGTGGATCTTTCAGAGCACACAAGCCAGTCCTACATTCCCCTTGACACTATAAGACTGCAATGGCTTTGCCAATAACAGGAAGAAATTAAACCCTCCTCACAAAATGAAATGATTTCTACAGCCCAGATCAAATACTGGCTTGTTGTCCCAAGTGCTGGGACTGCAATCTAGTTTGGTGCTCTTATAGACTGCACCAAATCTAAAGCGGCCATAACGTCTCTTCTGGAAATACATATACCACACATCCAGGCAGGATTTGACTCCAAACTTTGATACCACAAGACTTTTTTTCCAGGATTTTTGTTCAGAGTTATGTCCACAATTGTATCTATCTTCTTGTTAGGCAGTTTAAATCCACAGGCTGCAACTTTTACCAAAATCAGACCTCTCCCTGAGTGACCCATAGGAACTCATTGCTTCTGTGGAAGCCAATACTTCTTTACATTAAGACTTTCTCACCTTTTGAATAATGCACCTGCATGTCTCATGACACCTGTAATGGCTGTCTTTTCACTGAAACCTCAGTGCTTGAAAATCATTAAAATCCCCTTGATAAAATAATTTTATACTGGTAATTCCAACAAAGAAATGCAGTCACTGCATGCCTAGATACCTAGAAAAGCAAAGAAAATGCTTACAATAAGTAGATTGGCAGCTACATGGGGATGTTGTATTAAAATTAAGATCACTAAAATTTGAAATTATAACGTGAAATTCTGTGATACTGCTATAAATGGAAACCAGAAATTGCTGTTAAATTCATAGATCTTTTAAAAATTCCCTTTCTCATATAGCATCTTGAAAAACTATCTTGAATGTATTGTAGGTTCATGCAATTTTATTCCATTACAAAAACACGGACTACTGCTTGGCTTTTTTTTGCATTTGGAAGTATGTTCAGTCTTTTCCTGTTTAACAGTCTCAGAGGTTTACTTTAGAAATTAAAACAAAGTTAAGTAGTCCTTTTGACTGCAGGGGTCACTCACATTCCCTGTACATTATATGGAGAGAATAATTTCCTAAGTTTTAACTCACAAGACCACCAAGATGGACCCAAAATCTCCTTAAATACTGAACAGAAGCTCTCATCCAGCTGAAATGACAGAAACTCGAAAAAAATCTCCTGTTGGCTACTTTTTGTGGGAGTTCCTGTCTGACAGACCTCTGTTTGAAAATTACATGCAATATATAACTAGTGAAATCACCAGTCTGTGAAGCTTGCTGAGACTTATGCATGAGCTCAGCTCTCCAAGTAGCTCTGGGGCATCAAAAACATTGAGAGAAGCAGCATGATTTTGGACTTGAGCATTTCATTTCAAGGGGAAGGGAAGTGGTTCATAGGGTAGCTCTGTGACTAAGTCCCTTTCTAAGAGCAGGACTTGACTTAAAGACAATCCATCAGCATCCTCATGGAAAAACAGTCTGGACTGGAGCACTTTCAATTGCATTAGATATGCAAAAGGAGCATTTCTGCACACCTTCTATTTGCCACTAACATAAACTTACCATTCCATTGTTGCTGGAGTAAGGATTGGCCATTTAAAATACAATTAATTACATACTGACCTATTTAGTGAAAAGGATATTCAGTGATACCCAGCTGACTAATTCTACAGGCATTTTGACATTTTTTGAATCACCGTCAAAAGTAAATGCTTATATGTCAAAACAAACAGGAAATCAAACTGAAATAGCTAAATGGATAGAAGAGAGCAAAATCAGTAAAGCAAGCAAATTGTTTTCCCAGTAAATATTTGTTGTGAATCAATATTAATTACTGAAATGCCAGTCATAAAGGTAAGAGACTACATATTTTTATGCCTTTCTACAAGTCTGTCACTAAACAACACCCCAGTCAAAGACAAATTCAGAACTGAAAAACAATTTCCCTTAAGTTTTCCTCCATGGAGAAGCTCTTCAGCAGTAAATAAAAACCCAGTGCAGGACATCTTGTTTTTCAGGGAAGCAGAAGATCATACACTATTTTGTAAGTTAAAAACATCATTCCACTCATTACTCCACAGAAGCCAGAACAGAAAAATCCACCCATAAAGTATGACCAAGTTTAGGTAACTGTATGTGGTCACCTACCTGTGAATTAGATGTCTGAGTTCCCCTTGTAATCAATGGAGATTTAGAGTTTGATTGCACATAAATAGGTAGCTTGGCCACTTGAGGTGCCAAGGTGATCCCATTTGGCCTCTGGCAAACATTTCAGGCAGGCATAAGTGTCCTGTGGAACTGTGTCCATAATGTGCACATGGAAATAAAAACTTCTGTTTGGAAAAATTAAACAAGTGCCTGCATCAAGAGCAGCAGGAGCTTAGACACCTCACTCCCATATGGACATCTGCAGGCTGGGACTTACCCACCTTACAAGATGCTGCAATATGGGGATCAGTCCCACCTCAGGGGAATGGCCTCATTACCTAAATGTGGGCACCTTGCACCACTTGTGAGGTTTATCCATAACACCTGTGCAGCACTGGTAGGGGACACAAGGCTTACAGGAGACCTGCAGCATTCTGGAGAAGCACACAGAGGTCAGGCAAGACATCCTGCTGGAGGATATCCTACAATGCAATATAGCAAAGGGATCCCAACACAGGTGTTCACCTTGTGTGAACATAATCCCTTTTCTGCATTGTCTGTAGTGTCTGAATTACTTCTTGCTGCCTAGATAAAGGACTATAGCAGGTGGCTGAATAAAACTGTAAGGAATACATGCACCTGTGTTCCTAAACTAATGATGGTAGCTCCTATCCTCCTTTGATAGTGATGCCAAGTAAATGCACCATCTTTATACCTGGCACAGTTTTAGTCCTGGCTAAGTTAAATTGATATGCTGGCCCTTCCCTCTATCCTTTCCACACTGAAAAAGCAAAGCCACTAATTTGCTGTAAAATTTCCCAATGTAGAAAACCCAGTTATGCTTGTATAAAAATTTTTTAATTGGTTTCTGCTGCCAGTAATGGGTACTGAAATCAAGTTTTGCAGCTCACGGGAATTAGGTAAAATAATATTGTCTCTGATGTCAGCATATCAAATAGCATAACATTTTCCATACAAAATTGCATGTCTTATGAAGATGTCCTACATTTGACCTTCATGTGGAGGAGTGATAATCTAAATGTCACTCTAATATTTGTTTGCCTGAAAATAAAGGACAGTCCTAAGCCTTGCATAAACACCTTTTCTGCACTTGGTTGTCACGATAGCCATGAAACAAATGTAATGAATTTAATTTGTTAAGGGATCAAGTAACTTCAAAGAAAATTTGCAGTATGAGCTTGCTTTGAGAGGCAAGGTACAGCATTAATTTCCTCTCTCACAACTGAGAATTCTGGAATCACTATCCTCCAGTATTGAAAAATATATATGAAAAGATAAAGGGTGAGAAAGTTTTCAGAGCAAATTGCACATTTAGGCATTGGTCCTAATGGCTCTGTGTATGTAAATTATCTCTAGATACCAAGCAACAATGCCAACAATGCATTTCTATTTCAGCATAACTTTTCTGTTCTCATCTTTCTCATCTGGAATGTTCTGGTATCTTAAGAATAGCAAGTGTGACCTTCTGCTTAGCCATATGAGGTAAGACCAATATTTTTCACACGTTTTCATCCTTGTTTATATAGGTTTTCCTTGGGCTTGTATGTCATAGTAGTAATCAAAATCCTTAATCTTGAAGATACTTAGAATAACCTGGTGACAGAACGTATAGATGAGAACAAACTTTTCTCCCCTCCCTTCTACCTGTTTGGGGGAAAACTCATCATTAAGCATCCTAACCTTAAGAAATGAAAATGAATGATCCAATAGGATCAGGAGGACACATCCCATGTATGTCATCCCTGATCACAGACACAGGGTATTTAGCATTACTTCATCTTTGGGATCTGTCCAGCAAAAATAACAATAGTAAAACATAGCTAATATTATTTTTCCAGTAACTTCTGTTTCTGACATATATTACAATGTGAGGTCCTAGCCATGAAATTACAGTAGAAAAATTATTGTATTTTCACCCATGAAGTCTGTAGGTTTTGCTGCCAAAAAAAAAGGAAATAGAATTGTAAGTAGTAAGTACACATTAGCTATACTCTGATATGATGGATACTTACCAAACATATGTCTTTTCCTAACCCTAAGAACAATGGGATCCTTGAACCAGAATCAGCTGAAATATCTTTATCCCTACCTCTAAGATTCTCAAGTAACAGAGACCTTTTTGCTCCCCTGACATACAAAAGAGTTCACTCCTCCCCAGTGGTGAATCATCTGCTGACATGAGTAATTCCTTTTCACAGAAGGAATGGCATATTTTAAGCAGTGGGGTTATCTGTGAGTGTATTATACCAAGGTACACTGGAGAGAAGGAGGAAAGCAAGCACAGCACAGTTATTCTCCCACTGCTCTGGGAGGGCATTGCATGCAGGCAGCCACACTCCAAGCATCCCCACCTGGGCACGTGGCACAGCTCACCTGCCCATCTAACCACTGAAATCTCTTCCTGTACTCTCTTCTCCACAAAACTCCTCTCACACACCCAAACACGCTGCTGGTGTGCGTAGCTAATGAGCTTGATGGCTGAAGTGGATTGAATCCCCACAGGAGGCCTTTGAAGTGCATCTCCCTGTCCCTTAAGCAGGCACTCAAAGAAAACATCTTCACCAGGCACTGAAAACCGAAGTGGAAATTCATAGCACCACCCTGTGATACCCACCTTTCTCTCTGTAATCACTGTCTTTCACTCTCTTCTTCTCACCTTGAACATGGTCCAAAATAACTACCTAAATCTGGGAGCAGAATTACTTACTTGGCAATTGTAAACCTCAGAAACTGAGATTTGGAGTAGCTCCCTTTAGCAGGGCAGCATTAAGAGGGATTATTGGCTCCACTGACAGAGACAGAGTGACTAGAAAACTCCTGGGATTTTTGTGTTAAGGATCAGGCCACCAATGGATTATTTTCTGCTTCCTTGCATTTAACAATAAAAGCCATGAATTTCCTTATTTCCTCCCTATTCAAACACTCTATGAAAACACTTCAGTGGTAAAATAAATTGTTTCCCCACATCTTACGTCTCTGTCAATGCTCTGCACTTTAGTCATCTAGAACAGGATAACAATTCATATTTTTAAAATCTTTCTGTGGGATGGAGAAACCAGCTGGAAAAATAAAACCTTTAATCCTGAAAAGCAGAGCTCTACACTGGATTTGAGTATCTGGTGATCAGCACCCATCCCTGATAAAAATAAGTCCAATACTTTTCTTTTTCCCATTCATTGCACACTTGATAGAGCTTTATCAGTGCAGTACATGACTTTATCTTTACAATGTGCATGTTTGCATCACCTAAGTCTTTCTTTTACTGGTTTGTAAGCCTGCTGCCAATGCAGCTGGACTAAATTATGTAATACAGTGAAGGTGATCTAAACCAACCCAGGGACTCCTTCTCCCCTTACATCTATGGTATTTCCAGTACTTTATGTGCAACTTTACTGAGTCTTTCCTTAATTCTACAACGTCACTCTCTGGCTCATATTGTCTTTTCCCTTGGAACTTTATTTGTATCACACATTCTTTCCAGCTGAGTATTTCCTGTGAGGAAGGGTGCCCCTGCAGATAAATTAGCTAGTTTCTAGCTCAGCTTTCTCCTCACAACAAGGAATGCAAAAAAGTAATGGGGGTAGAAGAACATTTTTGTATCAACATTTTTTACTTCACTTTAGATCTGCTGTAGCAGAAAAGCAGAAAATCATCTAGAAAAGCAGTCAATCTTTCCCCCAGTCTTAACATCTTAGTGAGCTAAAGATCAAAGTCACTTCACTGTTTTGAGAACTTCAAGAACAGGGGAAAAGAAGTTTGTGCCAAATGTGAAGGAAGAATATATCTAGAGCTGGCATGAAAGAGTTCATTCAATCTCTCTATGGTGGATGGCAACAGTATATACAGAAACCATCATTTCAGTAAATTGATTCATTTCACTATTTTATTGAACCATATCAAGATCATTACAGCCCTGTCTCGAATGAAATCATTGTAACTCAATATGTCAAGCTAAAAAGTGACATTTTAAAAAGGAAACCATTTAGCAGGTTTTGGAAGAGAAGACAGGCTCTGTTTTGGCAGTGCAGTGACTACAGCACTGAGTGGAGGGAACATTGTGGGTTAAAATCAGCAGTGTACACCTTTTACTCATACCATCTTCTTTTGTCCAAACATACACACAGAGCTGCTGCTGAAGGATCTGAATTAACTCTTGGAATAGATGAGAACAGGACCATATTGCCCTGAGCTCTCAACAGTCACAGTAGCTGCACTGTCTTGTGTAGCAAGCTCAGTACCCTGGCAATATCTCTTTTTTCCCTTCATCTACTGCTATGTTTCATTGCTGAAATCCCTGGCTGCTGGCAGTATTGGATCACTAATGGGAACGCTGAGTTCTGTCCTGCTCCTACAGTACTAATTCCCCGTCTCTCCATTTCGTATCCAAACTTTTTCTTTATGAGTAATTAACTTCATTGTTTCAGTTATTTTAGTTGCTTACTTCTAATTTCAAAAAGTCATCAAAACTGATGGTGTTAAGGTCAGTTTTACCAAACCAATGGTTTGAAAATATGCCACATTTTTCAGGTGACAGCAGTGAAGGCAACACAGTGAAGCATGCATAGATAAACCCCATCAAGGTTGAAAGTAATTGCAAAGGACAAATAAAAGTGGCTTAGCTGAGGAGAAAAGCACCATAAAGGAAACTTACAGAATCAAGCCGACAGGAAGCATATGCACACAGATTTGTGTAATGCACACAGTAAAGGGACAGTGTTATTTATGAGCTCATAGGATCTCTTATACAACTACCTAAGCCCCAAAAGCAGCCGGCCTTTTATTTTTGACAGCAGGGGCAGGCCTTTGGAGAGCATTAAGAGTTAGAAATAGATTAAAGTACTCCTACTTTTCCCATCAAGATACTGGACCTGCTCAACCTACCAGAAAAACATGGTATGAGATAAGAAAGTTCTGATTCTGTGATGCTCAGACGAAATATTTGAACCATTGCCAAACAGAGTAACTCTGATGGCTTCATTAAGAGCCACCTCTATTTGAACATTAAAATAAGGATTGTCCCAGTTTCCATCCTACTATTGAAATCATGTTGCAATTCCCAGGGCTGAAGTTTCTCACCTAAATAATTAAAAACCTGCATTAAAAATGCTGTCTACATTGTTTCAGAGAAGAGAGTTATTGCATTTCATGGTAGATTTGTGCTCTTGAAGATACTTCACCCTTGAGGAAAGCCAGGTTTTTAATTTTTAAAATTAGAAGTTCCTTCCAGGCATGCTGTGTTTCCCTGTAAACATGCTAGACCACTTAACTAGCTCACTAACTACTCAACTGTATTTTTCTGAGGCACTTAATTTAAAAGCAATGACATGATGTTTGAGTATTTTATTACATACAGCTTTTCAATAAACAGCACCCTAACTGACCTTAGTAGAATCAGGCAATAGAGTGAGTTAAATAATAAATGGGAGCAGCATGAGCCAGAAATTAAATAGTAAATAAATAGGTGAGAGAGCTGTTAAAGGTCATGGTGAGATGGATTGAATCCCACTCTTTCCTCTTTAAGCTTTTGTAAGTAAATACTGAGGATAAGTACACCTAAAGGAAAATGTATGGCTTCAGAGAATTAATGCAGTTCTCATCCTTAATGAGGTATCATAATGATGAGATCATCTTACTAGTAGGAGGTTTCCAAATGCATGAAGGGGAATGGAAGACAAGACATGTCATCCAGCCACCAGCGGATCAGAAAATCCCTCTAAAATATTTATAGGATGGTTTCCTTACAGTACCTACCGTGATTAAAGATAGCAACTGTAGGTGCAGTGTCAATAGGTCATTCAGAACACTTGAGAAGTCAGCTCCTCAGGGTCAAGTATTGAGTGAAGACGTGAGGTTTTTCTGGCACTTTGTTGTTCATAGCTGACACCTTTGCCCTATCAACCTAAGGGAACAACAGGGAACCCTCTAGAAATGCTTGTGATATCCACCATCTCCACTGTGAAAGTCAAAAGATCAAACCCAGCACCAGATGTGAGCCTTAAACCAAAGAGAGTGGAGCTTTAAATTGGAAGAGATCGAGTTTCTCTAAATCCCAGCAGATTGCAGACCAGCAAGTGTTTAGTTTAGCAGATCTAAGGATGGTTGTTTCAGAGATATTGCTGTTAATATAAAGTAAATTATCAATGCTCTATAGAAACAGTACTCTTGCTCTTTCACATCTCTTTGCAAGGAGAAACCTAAAGCAAACTAAAATAATTTTACTTTTACACCAACAACTTTAACCTACAGACCCATGGAATTAATTGAAGCTGAAAATCTGACTTGAGACAAGCTTCAAATAATGCTCAAATAGTTTAAATGTAGATGATCTTCTAACACTATACTTTTAAACTTCAGACCTATTTGTTCCTTTAACTATCAGCCATAATTATGTGGATGTAACTCAAAGTGCCCTGCATCTTCAAGAAGACAAAAAGAAAATGTACTCAATATAAATGTCAGGTGAAATGTTTTCTCTGCTACTTCAACTACATCATTAACAATAAGAGAATTTCAAAATGTTACATTTATAACAGAATTCTATGAAGTTCTCTGTCAAATACTACAATAGTCTCCAGATAGGTTCCCTTTTTGTAAAAGTGCAACATTGTCAATCCCTACCTCTCGTCAGTACTTAGCTCCTTTTTTACACTTTCCTGTCTTCCTCTACCCTCGCATTGTGTTTCTTCCTGATCCACCCCATCTCAGGATGCCAGGATCCTCTGAGTAGATGCAGCTGCAATTTTTTGTAAAAATTAATGTCTGGAAATTCGGGTGACCAAGCAGACTCCTTCTCCCTGTAATACTTAACAATTACTGTCTTTCATCTCTATCCCTTGGTTTATATGAAATGTGTCTACTCAGATCTTCCTCTCATCTGACAGCAAATCATTACATATCACACCAGTAAATGGGAACAAAATGAATGTTCATTTAATCACCTACCAAGATTCCCAGAACAGCTGAATTCTGCTTTTGATCCTTTCACAGGACTGAAATGTGCTAGGAATGAGTCTAGCTTATGAGACCACTGACCTCAAATCAGATGGAAATGTACAGTGATCTGTACATCTCAGTATTATCAAAGTCATTGAAAACCACAAAAAAATATATCATTGAAGAATTTAATTAGACTTCTACTTGCTGTTGAAGGTCAGTTTTCTTTCTTTTAATGATTTTACAAAAAGAAAACTGTAACTGCCCTAAAACAAATGGGAAAAAGCAGAGAGCCATATTTTCAGATCCATCTCTTTATACCATGTTTGAATGCCTCTCATATTATACTGCATAAACACACCCTGCTGTCACAACTACCACTTAAAAAAACCTCTTCACCTGCTTTATTGAATTGCTTAAGATAAAAGGAATAAGCTAGAGATAGTTGAATTGGAGCTGGATCAGTGTGTGTAGACTTGGTAGTGCAAGCAGAAGACTGCTAGCACTTTCAAGGCTTTATATTCGCTATGTCTTCTGATTTTTGACCTGCCTTTATAACTTCTGATGTCACTCAGCTGGTTTCTCCCTTCTCCCAGGATAGGTGAAGGATTCTTGGCCCTCTTCTATCCTGAAAAAAAGACCTTGTGTCATGTAGCTTGTTCTGGGCAGATAATGGGCCTGATCCACACTCCTACTGAACCTCCCACACTCTTAATAAGACCATGAAAGTTTTGGATATTTGAATCTACTGACAAGGTAATTTTTATTTGTTATCATGTTAAGAAGCACTTCAGACCTGACAGAGATTCCACCTTGCGCAGTGGCAATCCTCACTTCCAGTCTCATGAGGAAGGTCTTGACTGAGCTTCAGCTAATCAGCAGGGATCTGGAACCTCTCTGTGAGCAGGATGTGAGCCTCAGTGACATCAGCCCAACCTGGCAAATAATCAAGGATGATCTTAGGGGTTGATATCATTGTCATACAGATAACCAGTAGGGATGAATATAAGTCTCAATTTGTCTCTTAGTGAAAGTAAAATATTTTGTGCTTAGTTCAGACTTCAGTATCTGGAGGAGAAAGGTGAAAAATTAGACTAGACCAAGAACTACAAAAATATCCTCAATTCCAGATTTACCAGCTTGACTAAGGACCTTCTCCTTACACTGCAAAGTGTGGTACATTTCCCTGTGATTTCTAGGCAACAATAAGCTCAGAGGAGGACAAGCATTTGCAGATCCACACAGCATGCCTGGTGTGCAGAAAACAAATGGCCACAGTGCCAAAGCACAATAGAAATGTAGTAGGTTTAATTTATCTGTGATATGCTGGCCCTGCTTCTCACTCTGGGAAATCAGTCTGCTCTTCTACATATAAATAATACATCTACACACTGTGGTATGGAGATGCTGCCCAAATGCAATGAATTTCATAAGACCCAAATTCATATCCTTTTCCCAGTGTAAGAGCAGCTGCTGCCATGGCTAAAATATTTCAGAAGAGCCTCTGAGTGATGAAGCTATGGGATATCCTGGGAGGGACATTCCCACCCTCCTGGTGAGCCTGAGTGAGGAGGAAAAATTCCAAGAGTTTTCTCTCTCTGCCAGTGAGAGAGAGAAATGGAAACTTCATGTAGAGTTTAGGCCACAGACTTGGGCAAGAGAAACTAAGCTCAAGGTGGAACTCCCTCTAAGCTTCATACAGGAGACATCACACTCTCAGTGGATGAAGACAAGGTGTCTGGGAGTTGAAAGGAGAGATCTGAGTCTTTCACCTTTTGAATTAGAAAGGGCTCTGATGCTAGGCTCTTATGCCAAAGACACTCATCATCACTAAACAAACACTGTTCCTTACAGACTATATGAGAAAAACAGATGCCTAAAATAGGTGAGTGGTGTTTTCCCTCTGCACATATCAGAGAGATCTTTCTCATTCTCTTGATGAGGCAAGGTGCTTGCTTTAGGAGGTTTTTTAGGTGAAACAGTGCTCCATTTTGCTCCATTCCTTGTATCTGGATAGGGAGAGTGGATTGCAGGTGTACTTTTAAACCCTTTTTCAGTAGTGCTAAGCACCAAATTCTCTTCCTTTGTACAGGCTCTTCTCATATCACCAGAGATCTTCAAGCAGCATAACTGAAGCAGGTGTAAGATCTAAAAAGAATCAACAAATGTGAAAAACAAATATTGAAATAGTAAATATTGAAAAAAAAAATCTGCCTCTGGAAAGCAGGCTGTTTAACTTTTTAAAATATTTTTAATCTTCTCTCACATATCACAAGTTCTGTTGTATCCAAATGATATTTCATACAGCCTGGTAAGCTGGATACAGAGTCTCCTGATTTACTCTGAATGCCAATATGGTTTGCTCTCTTCAGTGCCTTGTATGTGACAAGGGAAACTGCAACTCCACAGCAATTGCAAGGGAGGGAAATTTTATTTTTGACTTACCGGTCGAAGGACCTATGACTAACATTTAGCTAATGTTTGCATAGTGCTTTGATGCTCTGAAGTGCTGAATTCATGGGACAATGCGAGGTTTCTAAGAGGCCTTTTCATGCAATTTCTGGTATGATATCTTCACTAACAGCTTGTAACTATCTTAACTTGTATTGTAGCACTGTCATCAGCTTCTCTTTGGCTGACACAGAGAATTTGGAAAGTTTGCTATGTCACGTGGATATAGAAACAAGCTTGAACCTGTAACAGTGCTGATTCTTTACTTTTAAAGAACCAGCACACTGTTATTTCTTGATAACTAAGAATGGTTACAGCTATACTTTTCCCATTGGTTTTATTTGCAATAACTTCTTAATCCCTTGCATTGTTGCTGTTCTCATTTGACAGACTGGTGACTGTTGGATTAATCCCTGCAACTTTATGTTCCATCTAGCAATGACATTTACTAGGCTATCTTTAAGGAAATTAATAGTCTCAAGTTCTGCATTTCAGGTAATAAAAACTTAGCAGCATGAGATTTCTAGCATGTACTTCAGACACATTTTCTATTCCTGAGGGAAAAAATTATGATTTACATTCACATTAACATTTTGAAGGTTTTAAATGGTGTTTACAAGGTATGGATAAGCAATTATATGTACTCATTTTTCAAATTTTCTCCATGAGTGTTAGAACATGAAACAAGTTACATTAACTTCAGCCTAATCCTTTGCCAGTAAAACTTGTGATTGCAATGGAATTTTCCATTATTTTGGCTATCTATTAGAAGTCAAACAGACTTAAATGATAAAGAAGTCTCCTCTTGAAGAATCACTTATATGTAATTTTTTTTTTCCTGTGCATTTGCATCTTAAAGTTGATAGAAGTTCTGATACAATATTTTTGTTTCTGTTTAAAAAAAACCAAAATTTACATTGTTTCCCCACATGGCTTCACAACTGTCTAGTAATGCATATACTCTTCAGCAGCCTTTCCCTTAGTGAGGGCTGGTACAGGGTTTCCTTTCTCTTCCCAGAAGACACCCCTAAGTCCTACTGACAGCTAGGGGCCTCTGCTTTTGACTCAAATCCAGTTTTCAGTGGGTTCATTTTCAGAAGCTAAGGACAACCAGACAGTGGCCATGTAAGCCTGATTCTTTGGGAATTATGCTCAGAATGTTAGCAATATTTAAAGTAGCACAAAAAAAGCTTGAATATACGAATACTATCAACCAACTAAAGTGTTTATATAGCCAGCAGAAAGCTCAAACCAATAGTTGGGGACTTTGTTTCTTTGCAGATTGTGTTAGCAGGAAAGAAAACAAAACCTTTTTCCCTCATAAATTTGAAATAAACTTTTCTTTCCTCTTCAGATGACTTTACTGTAAAAAACAAAATGTCCAATTCCTTTGATCTCTTCTGTAGCACACTTAGGCATTCAAAGAAAAAAAAATTCTTTAGTCCTCTGAAAGTAGAAATTGTTAGGACAAGTATGGCAAATTTAATTGAATACTTAATTGATTAATACAGAGAGGATGGTACTGACTGTGATAATTATTTGGTTGATGTTTAATCATTGAGATGTCAGATGAATGCAATATAAAATTTGAGCTCCTCTTATACCTGAAGAGGATTCTTGTTATTTATCATAAAAGCCAGTGTATTAACTTGTATTTACAATGATGGAGAAAAAATTGACTTTTAGAGGACTCCATAATTAAGCACTGATAGTAGAGTCTTTCTTTGTAGCTAAATAAAAAGAAATGTATTACCACATCCAGGAATATTCTGAAGGTAGTTACTGCTTTATGTGTAGTTGGTGCTAATGTAGGTAGTAAAATTTACATATGAAAAATCATTAGATGTCTTGGTAGTTGTCAGGTTTCTGCTTGTGTGTCCAGATTTACAACATGACGTGCTCAGCAGCAGAAGACAAATTTTGGACATCAGTCCCAGATGATTTTCTAGATTCTGAAAATCACTTTAAAGAACAGAGACTTTAGTCTCTGCGATACCTAAAACACCGAGTCTGGGTAGTAGTCAATAATCATACTATTAATTCATTTTTTTCTTATGCTGTCATTAATTCCACCAACATGACTGTGACCTTCAAAGAAATGTCATCTCAGTGACTTCACAATTCTGCAATGGATTACAAATTGCAGCCAATAGCTGGAAATGTCAAATTCCCTGTTTCTGCAACATTTGTAGCAGACTGAACTACAGCCTAGAGATGGGGAAAGTTGGCTCATTTCTCACTTTTGTGAAGAAAGAAAACCATTGCTAGAAGCAACTAGACACTTGTGTGGTAATCTTTGAAAAGTCTTCAGAGTTATGAGCTTGTTTAAAACAGACAAGAAATCTCTGGTTTGGATATAAATATTTCATAACCAGGAGAGATCTTAGATGCAACACAGTTGGACTGACTACATTCAGTGCTTTTAATTATAATAATGCTACTTTCATTTAGTCAAATATGAATGCTTATGACAATTTTGCATTTTTTCTACGTGGGTCAGAGAACTGGATGCCTATCTATTAAAATGTTTGAGTGTGAAGACCTCTAGAAGAGTATAAAGGTGGTCTGCAGTTGTTTCCTCCTTTCTTCTACATTGATAGTATTTAATAAAATTTATTAGTTGCTTAGAGATGCACATATCTGCCATAGCCTTTGTCTGTCTTTCCAGCCTCCAGTCCACCACTGACTGGTGTTTTTGTGCCCACTAGTTACTGTTCCAGAAAGAAGAGAGCAAACACAGAAATGGAACAAGAATTTACATTCTGCTCTTCCACATAGTTACGCTCTGCTTAGGGAAAAAATAGAAAGAGAGAGAAATAAGAAGTTAACTTTTACTTAAATAACCAAGGGGAAAGTCTTCAAGAGATACTATTTATAAAAGAAATGCTAGCAAAAATGTTTGACTGTGTAGCTAGAATGACTAGATTATCATCCAAATGTAAACACCACTCATTTCTTGAGATCACTTAGACATTTACTAGATGGTTATTAGCTTTGGAGTCAAACACATTTTAAAACTCGGCAAAGGAGCATAGATTTAATCCAAAGTCTTCTCCTATGTTTCTCCCTTAGAATAAAAGTTTCAAAGTCTGGGGGCTCAAAATCTCACAGTAACAGTGCTCACAATGGAAAGATACTCCATATTTCTACCCAACACTAGGGCCTCTGTCCAGAAATTAAGTTTTCTTCCAGATTGTAACAAGATACTGAAGACAAGTTTTTAAAGACTGTACCATTTATATATTGCAAAATAAGAAGATCTTGTAAATATAGAAAGAATCTATCTTGTGACATCCTAGAGAAGCAGTGAGAAAAAAGAATAGAATTTAACCTAAGGATTTACTAAAAATAAGAGGCTATCATGTAGTGACCTTATGCATAAGCAGCAGAGTGTTGCTGCACTTGCCTGACTGGACTTGTCCTGGGACTCATCCTCATGAAAGTTATCATCCTGTTTCAGATGGCTATGTTTATCTACACATTTAACATGCCTCTTCCTTCTATCCTACGTCATACCAAGACAACTTCCCTAGAGTTTTCCTGACCTTGAAGATACGCCATTGTTTACATCCAAGCCTTTTGATCCTGAGCAGCATCTGTCAGGTTAAACAAGTTAAGCTCCATCAATCTGACACAACAGCTCTAGCTTTTCCGATAACATGGGATTTCATTCACTCTGAAAAATGGGATCATACCTAACATGGCTTTGCATCAAGCTAAAAATAAACAGGATCAAATGCATCAGTTATTTTCTCCTTTTGACAGTACAATTGAGCAACAAGCTTATTAATTTTACAGATATGAGTCTCTTGGGGACTGACCACTGAAGACAAAGAAAAGCCATCTGATAAAATTTTTGCAGTTTGAACCCTTGGGGTAGATACCTAACCTCTTCTTCTTTTCTTTTCCCCCTGCACAATGGGGTATTGCCTGTATAGATTCTTTCTATTATCAATAATAAATAGGTTGCATAGCTTTACATATATATGCAGTGGACATTATTATCAGAAAAGTAATAACCACAATACTAGGCTGGATTTGAGTGACTGTGAAAGAAGAAAATAAATGAACTTTAAATTTGTGTGTTACTCCTAGTAGTAAATCAATAGTAGCTGAAAGAAAGACTTGAGGCTAGAAATACAAAGAGCTAGGATCAGAGCCCATCAATAGATGGAAATTGTGGGGGGAGAATAATAATTTGAGCAATATAACATTTGAACACTAATCAAAACTGCATCAGTTCATGTCCAGAATGCTTAGAAACTATCTATGATGGATGATGATGAAGCATAGGAATTAGGAAGATCTGACTACTGACTCCATCATGTTTATCAGTACCTCTGCTTTCATATGATATACACAGGCTTAGGTGTTCCAGTAAATCTGATGGCACTATTTGGTGAATTTACCACTGACAGAAGGTTTGGCTGCTATTAAAACAAGTGAGAGCTTTATGGGCTTTGTTCGTCTGGTATGCAATGTCATTTGAAAGGATTCTTATTATCATTCTTTATTTCCATACCACTTCTTTTTCTCTTTGCACTGAGTATCCTCAGATTCTGCTTTTCATTCGACCATATTTTAAACAGAGAACATGAACAAGAGCTAGGAGGAATGCAATATCTTATCTAGTGTGTAGACCAAAACAAAGAGGTATGAAGTAACAGTCATAAAGTTGGCAAGAAATCACAGATATGAGTTAAATCCATCTCTCCTGAGGTTTAACTTTACCTCAGTGTTATCTTCTCTCCAAATTTGATACTCGGCAATTTCTGCTTTCATCCAGATAATCTTTCTTCAAAATCTGTTCACAGTGATAATCTACCAAAAGTCCTGAGCTGTGCTCTTTTCAAGTTTGGAGCTGGTTTTCCTGGATTCTGTGCATTCTCCAAGATTATTGAAAAGTCATCTTTTTATAATAAAATATATGTGGAAAGTGAAAAAACTGTTCCTAAGAATATTCTGAGCAAGTCAATTGCAGTTCAAACACATTTCTGTGGAGTCCTCATGAACAATGGTTCTGGCTGTCTATGGGTTCCAAAATCTATTTTGCATTGTTGGAGATAAGAAGGATCATAATCAATTTTAATGTGATTACTTATTTCTGGGAATATACCCAGTGAAATCTACAGACAGCTTAACATCCATCATCACATCTGCTTACCAACACAGATTTCTTTGAACATGTGGGTGCATTGCTCATGTCCATTCATGAGCTTATAGCCAGCTTGAGTTCAGTGTGGGCCGTGCTCAAAGAAGCTGTGTTTTCTCTGATCTCAAAATGTCTTAAAGGGCTGGTTGATGTTTGCTACCTGTGGGAGTATGTCTTGCCCACCAGAAGAGTTTCCATGGTGAGTCCTGCCATGGATCAGTGAAATAGAGCACAAGAAGATTCCCTGGGGGCTCACATATAAATTGGGGATGGAGCCACTTTTATTCACCTAAGGCAGAATGGCTCTTTAGCCCCTTCCTTGTCACGTGGTATCCCATGCACCCATTGCATATACAAAATGCAAACAGCTTCTGTCTTCTCATAGACATGTCTGGTGCTGCAAAGGAACAAGAATGTGTATCAGGGCACATACATGACCAAATGCCTACGTATATGCTCCTCACTCCAATGGATATGCATTATTCACTTGGTGGAGTGTACCTTTGGGGAATGCACCTTCAGGCATAGACAGAGGATGAATAAACCTCTTGGTTCCCAGCCATGCTTGAAAGCTTTTGGGAAAAATAAGAACAAGAAATAGACTAAATACTGGGAGAAAAAAAAATTGCCCTGGTGAAAGATATGTTGCTGGAAAGACACGTTTATTTCTCGTGATCTACACTGTAGACTAATTCCTGCAAACAAGAGGACCATAATACCATGAAACTTGGAAACAGAATACAAATAATTGCTTCAACTGTGATGTGGTACTGAGAGACACTGAGATGCCTGTAGATCCTGCCACGTGAGAACAGGTTGAGTTTAGAGTGATTAGGAACACAGAACAGGGAACAATATTTAACAATATTCCTGGTTAGCTGGAGTTGCCTCTAGTCCCTAGCAGTTTATTTTGTTTCTTTTTCTCCTGCAGAATAATAGCTTGATGAGTACATAGATTTATCTAGTTGTATCTATGTATATGTGCGAAAATGAATTGCTGAATTCTGCACAAATACTGAAGAACACTGAAGGAAAACTTAATTGAAGCAATTATTTGCATTCTGTTTCCGAGTTTCCTGGTATTATGGTCCTCTTGTTTGGGTTATTATTTTCTGTGGTTTATTCAACTTTTTCTGATTGCTACCAAGCATTGTCAATATTTTAAAAAAAAGTATGTATGATGCTTGCCTCTGACAAACTAGAATTTAAATAAGGAGATAAACAGTAGCTCTCAGAAAAGGAGTTTTTCTACAGCAAAAGGGAGTGAATGGCAATGTTTCATCTTGGTTACTTCAAAAATCAGAATGATTTGTGTCATGTTTACTGGATAAACCACACCACACATTTACATTGGTGAAGAGATGGCATGTGCTTTTCTTGCATAGATCAATATATATATATATATATATA
>VWZP01004477.1:2759985-2781463 GCA_013396995.1 Dicaeum eximium
TATATATATATATATATTATTCTCCACCTATTTCCCCCACATTTTTATTGGCACAGTGGTGGAATTAAAACTTCTGTGGAATAAACCACAGAAAATAATAAGAATTGCAAATGTTCAGAATGTTGAAAACATTTGATTGCTTTGGAAAAAAAATCAGTGCATTTGAAAAGAATAACAGGATAATCAAGCAAGTCCTGTTTTACTATTGCAGTCTAAGAGACTTTTGGACTTCCAGCAGAGAAGGCATTTATGGATCATCAATGTATTATTTGTGGAGGCAAAAGGAAAAAAATGCTTTTGTCTAGAGACAATAGTCTTGATTATGGTGTTTCTGAAGTAATAAAAGTTTATGCAAGTCTAAAATATATTTTTGCCTTTTTTTTTCTACAGACACCATCTCAGAATGCCAATTTACTGCTTACAAATATTATTTGCATATATCAGTTCAATAAACAGGCATCTGGCTGCTAAGTCTGCCTGGTGTTTAGGAGGTGCCAAATAAAGATTTTAGAATGAGTAAATATATGGTTATTACACTTACAAGATCAATAACATGCCAGTCCTCAGACTTCATAAGATTTGTCATTTGTGAATAATTGCTTTTAAAGTAGAGGTCAGGAATTGAAGCCAGAAATAAATTGATGTTGGCTATAGTTTGTAAACAAGATTCCCTTGACAAGCTGACTTGACTGTCCCTGTTGTCATTTCCTTTGGGTAGCTTTTAATCTTGTTCAGTTAAAGTAACCACAGAGAAATTAAAAGGCTGATTAGGTTTGGTGAGACATATTTTCTTATATAAATCCAACATCTTAAGGAAATAGTCTAGGGCATTCAAAATTTTTCATGCATGTCTGTGCATGTAACTTTGTATTCAGGGTAAAATGTTGATCTACACGTTCAGTAGATACATGAGGAATTATTAGCCTTTTGTGTCATTAAAAAGCAAAGAATCAGAGCAGCTGTAAAATACTGTCCTCTTTAAATTTATTCACCTTGGTCATAGAATCATGGAATTATTTGGGTTGGAATGGACCTTAAAGATCATCTAGTTTCAACTGTGTTGCTATGGACAGGGAATGTTCAGCTAGACTGGTCGCTCAGAACCCCATCCCGCCTGGTCTTAAATATCTCCAGGGTTAGATAATCCACTTCTCTGGGAAACCTGTTCCAGTCTCTCACCACCCTCACAGAATTTTCTCTGAATAACTAATTTAAACCTGCTCTGTTTCAGCTTAAGGCTATTACCTCTTGTTCCCTTACTAAATACCCTTCTGAAAAGTCCCTCTCCAGCCTTCTTGTCAGCCCCCTTTAAGTACTGGAAGGCTGCTTAAAGGTCTCACCAGAGCCATCTCTTCTCCAGGCTGAACAGCTCCAAGTTTCCCAGCCTGTCTTCCTAGGAGAGGTGTTCCAGCCCTTTTGATCATCTTCATGGCCTCCTCTGGACTTGCTCCATCAGGTCCACGTCTTTCTTGTGCTGGAACCCCAGAACTGATGCAGCCCTGCAGGTGGGCTCTCACCAGAGCAGAGCAGAGAGGCAGAATCCTCTCCCTGTCCCTGCTGGGCACACTGCTCTGGATACAGCCCAGGACATTTTTGGCTCTCTGGCCTGTGAGCACACATTGCTGAGCCATATTGAGCTTGTCATCCTCCAAGTGTGTCACTCCAGGGCTAGTCTCAAATCCATTCTCTGTCCAGCCTGTAGTTGTGCTTGGGACCTATTGCCAAGGTTTGTATAAAGAAAACCCCGGGCTTGGAACATAGGAAATAATCAAGAAAAGAAAATTTCATTTTCTGTTCCTGATCTTTTAGACCAAACTAAAACATTGAGAAAACAATGGCTCCAGGTAGTTGTGCTTCTCATTTCAACAGAAGGAAACAAAAATATCTGTATCAAACAAATGGTGATGTACGCTCAAAATCTTCTTGTGGGAAAAAAAGAATATACTGATCATATGGTACTAAGAACACCTTGTTTATCCCATTAGGATTTAGCAGTTTATTTATCCAATTCATTAGTCCAGTTTTGATGCTCTACATTCATAACAATTTATATAAAAAGCCCTCATAAATTATAACCCTATAATTGCTGTAGAATAGAAGATACTATTTTTTACCTTTTTCCCCATTAAATTATGCTTGTCCTTCCAATGTCACTTTGGGTTGGGTTGAGAGTGCCAATCTTCTTCAGAAGTGATGAGTGCATTTTACCTCATGTCATCACTTCCCTGAAGCATCCATTGAGAAGAGTATGATGCCCATGGTAGTGGGATCTCTTCTTCTTCAAGCTTGGTGGCCACCTGGGTTTATTTCTATTCATTTTCTTAACAAGACCAGCTTTCAGCTAAAGTTTGAAATTTTTCCAGTACCACCCCTTAGCCCTCTATAACAGAAAAGGTTCTTAAACTGGCCCATGGTGGCAAGGTCTGACAAGATTTGACAGACCTTTGCCACATGCAGTATTTCCAGTATGATCTACAAGTGGTCAGGCAAGTCACTTGACCACTAGACAAAACATGCTCATGTTTTTGTATAACAAAGTATTAGAATATGTAGGTTTAGAAAGGATTTCTCATTATGCAGGGACTTCAAAAATAATTGAGGAGACAATGACTTGTTGCAGTTCAAAGATTTGGGTTATGGAACACTAATGGAAAACGTTTTAGAGGGGCAATGGCAAAGTTTCAAGCAGACCTATTGTCTCCCTATATTTTAATATCATTACTTCTTGCATCAATTTTCCATGCTTTCCACTGATAGTTCAATGGTCTGCATGTATTTACAGGAGCTCTCCCTGGCATAAAGACAGATTTATCTGCAATGCTCCAATGGATAACTTTAATTATACAAGACAGTGGTATTTCATAAATCTGTGATTAAACTTGCTAGCAAATTTTACACTGTAGATGTATTTTGTTATAAAATGCCAGTTTATCAAAGTGAAATCAGTTTAAATACAGTCTTTTTGATAAAATGTTTCAGAAAAATTCTTTGACATTTAAATTCCCCCGCCCCCAAATTAGTATTTTTTCATTAGTATTTTTTTATTTTTAAAAATCTTCCTTTTTACAACTATACTGGATCATATTGAAAGAAACCACAAATTAATTCTTTGACAAAGTAATGCAAAAGAGCAGTGAAAATATTTTTTAAGAAGAAGTGTTGATTTATATTTAATGAACATTTTTAGACTGCTGATTCATGAACGTCTGCATTTTGAATATTTAATTCCCATTGAGAATGGGAATTAAGTGTGATGAGAAAACATTTTTCTTCCAGTTCTATTCATGACTGTTCACTGGGAAATTGCAGTAAAACCCCAGATTTATTGACTAACCTTTTGTTGCTGACCTTTGTCCCAAGGTTTGCCAGAATAGGCTAGTTTGGGAAGCAACTCCAATGTTCAACAGCCAGAGGCAGCAAGCTACACAAAATTGCTTCAAACAAAGTTCTGCTCCAATTTAAGGTGCAAAAAGAAAAAAAATATTCTTACTCATACTTACAGTTTTTAGACCAAGTAAAATTTATTCTGCACTTTTGATGAGGTATCTCATCATTCTTAGTTTCAAAATTAAAGTCTCCTACGTCTCTTTAGTAATTAACATAAGTGCCAAATAATCTTTTCTCGCTATCTGATAAAAGTCAAGTAGCTTTCTTTAAATGCCAGCAATCATCCTGCTTCCTGCTATCTCCTTCCTCACAACACATCCTGTCTCCCCTAAGGCACAATGTCAGTCAAGACCTCTGAATCTAGCAAAGCTACTTTGCATTTTTTCATTCCACTGGAAGCTCTCTGGTCTACCCTCATTCTCTTGGAGAATGAGATTTTACTTGATCAAAATAACTCAAGTAACCCTTGTTTGTCTTAGTAGGTGGCAAATTACTTTAATCTGTTCTACTGTTCTACAGAAGCATAGGTCCCATGGACCTTATGCCTCTTTGGATAGCAGCATGAAGAGGAGGAGAAGGGTATGCAGAGATGATGTCTTCCTCATGGCTTGAATACATATATGAATATACATGCTCCTTTGGCTTCTCTCAAAACAATGAATTCTCACCTTGACCTGTACTTGCCTTTTCCCATGCATTCACAAAGCATTCTGTGGGTAAGGCACACCAAATCAGTTCCAGTGTCTGATATTTCAGAATGATACATTAATCCCCCACCCCTTTAAATTCTGGGGGACAGAAGCCATCTGTCTTGTAGCTGTGTGCAAGACCTATTCAAAAATAGGTCCTTTTGCACTGCAAGCAAATGAGTGTACTCTCTAACACTTAAAAAGTAATTATGGTCATTATTTATCACCATCATCTTCAACGTGAGGAAAGAAGCCTTTTGCCCTTCAGGCACAAATAGACATGGTCTCAAGCAGCAAACACTGAATATGACATTCCCTAGTACAGCTCATAAGTAAAATAAATGCAAGCATCTGAGCTGTGCTGATGCTATGATGACTTAGGGCTGTCTTCTATTGCATGTGCTACCTTTTCCAATAGAGTTTTATTCAAGACATATCCATCCTATAAAATACTGCACCATGCAGAAATCCTTGAACTGGTATTTCTGGAAAGAGTAACTCTGGAATTTGAATTAGGGCGGAGTGGTTAACCCTGGGCTAGTTTTCATCTCCTGTTTCTGTACCTGGGGTTGGTGCCTCTGCAGATCACCAACATTGCTGTGCAGAGAGGCAGAACAGAGCTGAATGGCACAATGTCAGCAGCAGACCACATGCAAGCAGCACACAGCATTCTTCACAACCTGCTCAGATGGAGGTGGAAGGCAGCTATTAAGCCATAAGGAACACATCATTCAAAAAGCCTCTGAAAAAGGAAAAGCTAAAGAATCAGCAAAAATTGGTTTAATCAGCTTCGCCAAAACTATATTCAGCCTGCAAGGTACAGGTATGCTGTAGCACACATGCTTCTCTGGCTGTGTAAGGAGCACTGCATTTCTTTAAAATGCAAACTTTATATAATTGTTATAATTACTAACATTTTGTTCCACATAATAAAGTACCCACAGGTGTGACTATTAAAACACTTTAAAAAATGCAGTTTTGCAAAAATACTTTTCACTCATGTTCACTTAAACCTATTCATTTTAAAAATCTAAAATGTGATCTAATTTGTAGCTAATGTGTATCTAATATGTTTTTCAAATTTGTAGCCAAATGTCCTCAATATACAGAAAATACAGGGGCTTAGGGTGCATAAAGAGAAAAGCATGCACCAGATATTCTTTAAATTCAAAGGCCACACTAGAATACCAAATTTATTTTTTCATGGTGAGTATTCACAGCACTTAAATTTCACTTAAATTCCTGGTGGTAAGTCAGTAAGGCAGACAGCAACTTTGAAGGCTTTTGAAGGGCTGACATAATGGCTCTTAGAGGGGAACAGGATCAAGACAGTGAATGGCAGACAATACCTCAGGAGGAACTTAAACAGTGTGAATATGACCTGCAGAGAATTTCTAAAAAGCATTTGACTAGTAACATTTTGATCACAAATGTCCAGAGTTTCCAGAGGCTTTGCAAACATTAAAACCAATATTTCCAAAGGCACACAAAGATAATTTCACACTACTGGGAATCAAAGAGCATGTGGTAAGAGGAAAAATCTGGTGGTTTTATGAACTGTACATTTGTGGCATCAACTCTAACATGTTAATCTGATTGCTTTGTCTACAGAAACAGAAGGAAAGAGCTAAGCAATTTTTCTTCATTTTGGTGTTGTTGTTACAGATTGAAGGAATAAGCAATTCACTGAGTTCTGCGTCAAAAAAATATTCCATTGTCAGTTCCAAGAATATCTGGAACTGATTGATCACAACCAGCATTTGCTTGACACATTTAATATTGAACAGCATTACCTAAAAAAATATTTTTGATAAAACTGAGTTTCACATTTAAAAGATACTAATAACTTCTTTGATTAAATGCTAAGGAATATAACTTTGTTTTTACAAATAGCTTAGAAATATACACTCCTGGAAACTGAAGCACTTACTTGAAGTAGATTTTTGGCTTAGCTTTCATCAGTTCTATGGAATTTTCCATTATATGACTTGCTGAAAGATGCATGATATGATCTGAATGACTGGTGATTGATGTGTCCTAGGGAGCTCAATTTTAACTGTTCCATATGAAATAGATGTCTATCTACCAGGGACAGCATAAACCAGCTCCATTTCCCAACCAGCCAAAATTCTAGGCTAGTATTAGAAAGGTGAATTCTTAACTTCCTGAACTTCTTTTTTTCTTTTAATACAAGATTCTCAATGGTAACAAAAGCCCTCACAAAGATTCTTACTAAAGTTTGACATAATCATTCCTTGACATTTCCGCTTCCATGATGTGTAACAGAAAAAAGGGACAGCTAAAAAAATGTAATTAATATTATTTTTCTTTCCAAAACTAAGGAAAAAAATAAAGAAGAAAACATACAAGGTAGTTTTTAGGGAAGAATATCAAATACTGAAAACCTGAGAGCTTGACACTGGCCATCTACACAAGTGAAGGACTGTGCTCTTCAGTAAGTACCTAGCAAGTTCATACAATGAGCTAAATACACCAGTTTTTTCTTCTTCTAGTTTCTATCTTTGATGAACAATTTTCCTGATCAGTCATGTTTGTATTGCATTTTCCATCCCAAGAAATGCCAACATACATCATAAAGCAAGACCATATGCTGCCAAAATAACATATGAATCTGTTTTGGAAACAAACATTGCTCTTCTGGATTGCAAGATTGAGATCCAACTCACATTACAGTTTTCCAGGTGTAAGTTTTTAAGGTCAAACATGGAAGAGATATACCCAGTAACCACTTTACTTATGCCCACAGGTGCCCATTCTATGGCACTCCTATGTCAAAGCTCCATGGCTTAGCCTCCATCCTTGGGGAGGGTGGCATCAATCTGCCAGCAGGAAACAGTTCCTCCTGTCTGCTTACAGTGATTCTCCATGATGGGCTTGGCGAGGACTGTGTGTGATGGAGCTCAGCCCTAAGCATGGAAAGTTCCAGTCCTGAAGTAATTGATGTGATGAGTTGTGAGCTGGTGACATTTTGAGAGGCACAAGGAGAAAATCAGAACAAAAGCTGGAATTCAGTCTGCTTCCTGTAAAGCATATTGTCTATTTGCATTACAAAATAGACTTCTTACAAATACGTGCTTCTACTGACCGTAATAAAGAAAAATGAAGAGATTGACAGGTATAGAGTATCACAATGTCATTATTAAACTCAAAACTGACAGAGTTATTAGAAGTAAAATGCAAATTTTTACCTGAGAGGAAAAGCTGGTAAAATCTTCATCACTGACTGCTTTTGAAATTGAGACTGCCTGCATGTTTATCTAAAAGATGTGCTCCAGTTCGATGAGGAATTAATTCAAAATTTTATGAACTGCGTTACAAAGGTCAGACTCCGTAATTGCAAATCTTCTATTACAATCAGTTAATCTACTAATTTAATTTTATGCTATGCATTTCATATAAGTTCTTGAATCCAAAGAACAGAGTCACAATGAGCGATTTTAGATTCCTTTAAAGACTAGAAGAAAACTGAAGGTTCCAAAGGGAGTAGAAAACATAAATTGAAAAAAAATTGAAAAGATCACAAAATTATTAATTTTAATTAATACTAGTTCTATTTTTCAATCAGCAGACTGCTAACACTGAGTTATGTAGAGCCAAGCTTTCTTCTTCACCCTAAGCACTATGCTACCCTGTCGTTTTCACTCCTGGGCTTTGCATTTGAGGCTTCAAAATAATTCTGTTTTAAAGGGAAAAGAGGAATTTGACACATTTTCTTTAGCTCTTAAAATTATTTGACAGGACTCGATGTCACTGCTTCCTCTTTTCAAGTAGAGGAGGAAATCAAATTATTCAAGAGATGGTCCTTGAATTTTCCTTACACCCATTTTTTGAATGACAGCTCTCTTGGCCTCTGTTTTTTGTGAAGGACACTGATGATGGTCAGGTCTGTTCTGACTCCTGTTAGAATCAATGAGAGCATCAAACATTTTAAAAGATGGCATATTAGCTAAGCCAGGTACATTGCAAACAAAGATAATAACGAACAATTAATAAAATAAATAAATAATCATTAATTTTGCTAAAGGATTGGGTCTGCAATGATACAAATGCCTGAAATGTGTTCCCTGCATCCATACTGCACTGAATCTGGTTGGAATGGAGTTAATTTTCTTCACAGCTGTATAGTTTTTGACTGGTGCCCAAGAAAGTGCTGAGAGCACATCTGTGTTTTAGCTATTTAACGTCAAGGCCATCTCTGTTTCTCACTGTGCTGCCCCAGAGAGGAAGCTGAGGTGGGCAAGAGATTGACAGTCAGAGTCAGTGGTCAGTCAGGAGAGCTGACCCAGCTGGCCAGAGGGATGCTCCCTATACTCTGTAATGTGCTCAGCAATAAAATGGAGAGGGAATAACCATTGCCTGGGGACTGTCAGGGCATTGCTTTGATGTTGGTTATGGGTGGTTTTAGCATGACTTACTTTCTTTTCTTCTTCCCCCCACCCCTCCCCTTTGCTTACTAGAGTGTTTATCTCAACCCAAGAGCTTTTTCTCACTTTTGTCCTTATAGTTCTCTCCCTCAGCCTGCTTGGGAAGGAGGAAGAGAGTGACTGAATGGGGTCTGAGTTGACAGCTGGGGTCAGCCCACCACAGACACAGCGTTCAAACTTGTGTCATTAATGACACATCTGCGCCCAAGTTGAAATGGAAACAGTCAAAGTTTGACAAACATTTTGAAAGCTGTATTTCTCAATTGTAAAATCCTGTAATATGAGCAATGCATTCATATGAGTAACATATATATGCTAAATTCATACTGATGTGTTGTTCAAATTTCCAGACAGGAGAAAAAAATAGCCAGAATTTTTGGAAACAAAATTCAAAATTCAATAGAATTTGGTCACCTTTACAAGAAGGTTCTTAAAGGACAGGAAAAGCATGGTTTATTCTGAAGATTCATGCAGATTACAGACTCACAGAACATTGTTAAATTAAATGTGCACAGGATGTCTGTCCAATGACCAATGTATTTTTCAAAACAATTTTTAGACAGTAGTTTGTGGGGTTTTTTTCCTGAATATTTTTAATACACAAAATTAATGAAAGTACTATGGAAACACAAGTGTTTGTGCTTAGAGTATATCAAATTACAGCATCTGTAGCCAAGATTTGGCATGAGCTATAGAAAAGTTATAATGCATAGCATAAATGTTCCAGTTTGAAATGAATGTATTCAGAAGGACAAAATTTAATGCCAATAAAAGTTAAAAATGTGAAAACAAAAGATGGGTCCAATTTCAACACTTTCTACTTGCATGAATGTCTGGGAAAGAGATACTAAAAGTAGTTTTTTAACAAGAAATTTAATCTTTATATGAAATATGCATGTGAGAGGATACACAATTTTTTTGAAACATTTATTTCACTATTCTGAACTATGAATTGCATAGTTTCAAAAATTTCTCCTAATTCAGCCAAACCTTTTTTATTTTTCCTACTTTTTGAAATGTCACCATAGTCTGTGGCAGTATAGAAGTGAGTCAGTAAAATAAAATCCTGGTATGAGCAAAATTCACTAATTCATCTTTTCTAAAATAGCTTCATAATAACATTACAAGTTCCACCTCTTTTTCTACCCATTAAAGTACTTTTTGTGAATAAACCCCACAGATTTAGAATCCACAATTCAGTCAAATAACATAATTGCATATAATATCCCTGGGTGAGGATGAAAGCTTACTTTAGATGTGTTCATAGTAATTTTAGACTAATCTGAGCAAGGAACAGCTTAGTCTTTTTCAGTGTGATCATTGCCCATGTTGAACAAGTAACAATATTTTAATTTTGGAAACATCTGGAAACATCTCAATTTTGCTAGTACTTGTTTTCTTCCTTATAGTATCTTTTTTTTCCTTTTTTCCTTATTTTTTTTCTCAGTGAGTAGAAACATATGCCCAAGTATGACATTGCAGAGAATATTTTTATGTTGGAGCTCTGATTAACCAAGTCTCCTTTCACAAACATCACTATGTATGAATGAAGGAAGAAAAAAGCAAAGTTTTCCCTTTCCCTGGAAAACACACAGATGTCTCAAGGAGAAGAGAGAAGCACTTAAGAAGGTGTGAAATTCACCACATCAAAACCAAGACTTGTACTGGCTTAGTTTCTTCTAAATGTTAAGGGGGAACAAAAAAGGAAAAAAAAATCTGGTAAATTCCCAAAACCAATCAGTATAAATTCAACATCCACATCTCTATCTCCAAGTACTTTCTCTGGAAATGAAAGAAACCCACAGGACAACAACAAGAATACCATCAAAACTGGTTTCTACCATAGTCATTCAAGTTTCTCCAACTTCTCTTTTCCTCCAGAATGAAAACATTTCCTTTAAGGGAAATCTACTAACCACTTTAATTGGTCATGAGGTATAATCAAAACATATCTGAATCCTTATAGTCTTTGCATGACCACTACAACTTATTGTGTGGTTGCTCCTAAAGTCCCTGAAATCTACTTTAAACTTGATAGAAAAGAAGTGTAATCAAAACAGTATACCTATTCACTGTATAATATACAGTTGCTCTAAGTCAGCATTTTCATCCCATAAATTTGTAAATACCCACAAACAATGATGTAGGGATTTTAATAAACTGCATTATGCAGTAAATTACAGTGTTTTCTAGGAATAAGCTATATCAGCATAGGATATCTTATTATAATTATTAATTAGGGGTGGTTTTCGGTTTTGTTTTGGGGGGGAAGGGGAGTGATTTTTTTCTCTTTTTTTAGTTTGTTACATTTGGAGTGGACTATTAGACCTTGTGAAATAAGCCTGGAAATTTCACTGGGTTTCAAGGCTCAGGTACTCTGGTGCTCTGCTTTGGAAGCTCAGCTGTCAGGTTGGTTCCTACAGCCAAAAGCAATGAGGAGCTGTGGGAACCTGAGTTACCCCTGAAATCCGCCAGAGTCATTTGTGTAAAAACACATCTGATGAGAGACCTTGGTCTGTTTGCATTTTGCTTGTACCAGTGTGAATCAGAGGAAACCCTGTTGAGTCTGACAAGCCTTTCTAAAGAGACTCTGGACCTCTATGAAAAGATCAGGATGTGGAAGATCCAGGCTTTGAACAATCTCTGCAAAAGTAAGGCTTGCCTCTCCGTACGGAATGCCATCAATTCTGGCATACCTCTGACTCCTTGTCAGCAGTGCCTCTCCCTTTGGACTACAACATTGCACCTTATGCATTAAAATTGCTACCCTGGACCAGAATGGCAGCAAAGTTCTGCAAAAAAATTTCTACTCTACTCCTGAATCCCCTAAACAGCCAGTTATACAGCACCTTTCCCCCAGCTAATTTTTTAATTGATACCCAGTGTTGACTCTGTGCACTAAGGGTGCACAATCCAGACTTTTGAATCTGAAATTTAATTTTTTAATATCTGTGTGTATATTTTGTCCTTTTCTAAAATGTACTAACCCGTATACATTAGGAGGGAGGCATGGAAGATTAATTTCTTGTATTGATTGTTCTGGGAAAAAAAAACAGTTTTAAATGTCTCACTTTCCAACCTTGCTGGAATTCACCAGTTCTTTATATATCAGGAAAGAGTAATTGCAACACTTCCTGTACAATTTATTTTTTCTGAGAAATGTTATGGATTTCTTCTTTACTTAAATGATACTTTTTAGATTGGATTCATGCAGAGATTTTTATTGCTTTTAATAATTTATGTTGTTCGGTCCCAAATCTCTATTTATTGCTACTATATTTCATGCATGTTTATAAACAGGATTACACTAAAATGGTGCTCAGCAGAGAAACACAGGGGAAATTGAGTGGCTTACAGTGTTCTTCTCAAGTGAAAGAACCTTGAAGTTTATCATATCTGACACTCTATTATATAGAGGCAACATCTGTAGGCAAGAATCCATGGACAAGGTTATAGAGCATTGCTTTAGGAAAGAAATTATCCAGAATGAGCTGTTTGACCAAAAATTGGAAATGAAAGATAAAAGGCCAAGAAAAGTTTTCTTTTCTTGCAGTTGTGTTTACTTTTATCCTGGTCTATTATAGTATGCACAGGAAACTAACTCTTGCTATGAAAGTCCTAAGCCTATCAGTGTTTAAGAGGCATATGGACAATGCCCTTAGTAATATGCTTTGATTTTTGGTCAGCCCTGAAGTGGTCAGGAAGTTGGACTTGATGATTATTATACTTAGGAAAAAAAATTAGATGTTCATCTAAGCAGGAGTCGAGTAATTTTTGTCATTTCAAATTTGCCAATAAAATGAGCTTTGAGCAAAGGTGAGAGGATAGTTTTCTGTATGCATTGCACGTGATTCCGTCTGGGGTGCTGAGGCTTTTTGTTTTTTTCTTGTTTCTTTTTTTTCTTTTCCCAAGAACATGACAAGATAAAGCCTTTTGTAAAAATTAGCCTACTCCAGCCAGTTTTTATCATCTGAACCTATAATTAATGTTCTTCAAACAGTGGCCCTTATCTGCTGTCTTAAGAACCTTGTCTGTGAGAAAGCCAGAGACACAGTTTAATTTAAACTGTCAAAGATGAAAAGCAAAAATAACTTATTCTTCCTTTTACACAAGTGATGAGGAACTTCAGTGTTTGAAACAGAGAATGTCAATGTCCTGTGCCAGTGTGATGCTAAATAAAGTGGATGATGAAGATTGATTCATTAGAAATGTTCTGCCCTTTGTCAGATAAGGAAAGCTGAAGGTCTTGTTTGCTAATTTTTTTTAATAACTGACTAGAAATTATAACAGATGTCAGCAAGTGAAGAAATATTTGAATTAAAAAACAAGTCCTTGACATTCATTTAACTTATCCAATATGAAACAATAAATAAAATAAGGAGACTGTCTGCAGTTTGGAAAACCTGGTTGTACTGAGCAGCTGAGGGTGGATTTCACCCTACATAATCTGTCTACTTCAGTGGGACAGAGTGCCTTGAACCACCCTGCCCAGGGGCTCAAGGGCAGTTGGTACCTCCAGGGAACAAGTCAGCCATCCTGTCTGAAGTGTCTGTGCCAAATCTATTGACTGATTTGTTCAACTGCTTCCTTGACTACACAGGCACCCAATATTTTAGACAGTCAACATCCTTATGCAGGAGCTAATTTGGAAAGTAGGAATGACTTTTCTTCTACCATTTTTGTATTTTCTCCAATGACAACAAAATGTAGCTAACACAAATGAAGAGGAACTTCTGTGCTTATATTTTGCTCAGGCCATTGTTGAGTTATCCTTGAATGTCTGTGCCAGCTCCGTGATTAACCATAATCAGAGCTGACATTGTCTCAGTAATTCCTAAAGAATGAGAATTAAAAAATAAAAGAAGAGTGATTTTTTTATTATTATTACTATATATCAGGGGAAAAGAGTAAAAAGACTTTTTCCATTAAAGTCTGTAAATGTAATTTAAAAGGATAAACCTGAGTGACTTTACTAGCTACTTTACTACTTCTTCCTTTTCTTAGAAAGTAAAAGCATCTAAAAACAAAATGAAGTTTAAATCTATACACCTCATAAAAAATGCAATTATATTTCAATTATCCCCTGGGGATTGTACTGAAAAGAACATGTTGATTCTGCTTCCCTTGGCTCCAAAAGAAACAGAATAATGAGAAGTCTTGGCATTTGTTGTACAGAAAGGTAAGTGGCAAAGCCATTTTCATTCCAAAATAATAATCCCTGTTCTTTGTTTATTTAAGGATTTCTTGCTATTTCATTTTTCTCCATTATCATTGCTACTAGAACTGCATTTGTTTTAAACTCCTTACTGAGGTCATTTACATTCTAAGCAGCAGCTTCTCTTCCAGTCACTCCATGTGAGACTCTTGCCCCAGTTTCTTTACCTTCATATGCAAGGTCTGCTTCAGCACTCTGTGTTGACAGAGAAGAAGGTTAGTAACAATTTTCACAGATTCTTTCCTATTTAAATATTTATTGGAGATAGGGAAAACCTTGATTTAGAGTTAATGGTTCACTATTGTGCCATTCAGTCAATTTCTCATCAATCTTCTTCTTACCTTCTACAGTGTGAATATCATAGAAAAGGTCTAAGCAAAACATGCCAGGGAGTCACAAACTGCAGGATTTGCAAGGACTGCTATTTCTAACCAGTTCTTGCCCTGATCTTGCTGGAGATGAGTAAACAAGACTGGCCCCAACGCTGAGCCCTGGGAGGAACACCACTGGTGACACGGTGCCAGCTGAATGTAACTCCATTCACCACCACTCTCTGAGCCTGGCCCTGCAGGCATTTTTTTCCAGAAATTGATTTCCTTCCTGAAGAATGTCCAGCCCTCTTGGACTAGTTTGCCCTTCAGGACTGCCTCTCAAGAGACTCTGGCAACCGGGCCCTGAAAAAGGGGGAAGAAAGGAAATGGGAGAATGGAGCAGACAAAAGTGGAGGGAAAAAAAAGGAAATAATAAAAAGAGGTAGTGTAGAAGGAAGGAGAGAGGTGAGGAGGTCTTTTCTGGGATTCCATCCCCAGTGACAGCAGAGGGGACAGGTCACCATGGGACAAACACCAAAGCATGGCAGAGCAGGCAGGGCTGTGGTAGTGCAGATTGGGAAGGGGTCTGTGCCAGGGTATGTGGTGGAGGTTCAGCTGGACAAGGGCTGGGGCAGAAATGCCAGCTCCTGGGCCAGAGGGTGTCCAGTCCAGGCAGGACACAGTGCCACCCAGCTCCCTCACCCCCTCTGCTACCTGCTCCCGGGTCCTTGGCACTCCTGCCCCCACTCCCTCTGCCACCAGCTCCCTCCTGCCAACCCCACTGAGTGCCCCTCTCTCCTGTCTCCTGCTTTTCATCCATGGGGATTTCTTCTCAGCAAGGCTAGTCTTAATGACTTCTCCTCATCTGTCCTCCTATCCGGGAAAGCCCCAACTCAAGTGCAGCACCTTGTACTTGGGCTTGTTGAACATCATGAGGTTCTCACACACCCTCTCCTCAAGTTTGTCCAAGTCCCTCTAAAACCCGGAATCCATGAACATTGTGGAGCAGCCATCCTCAGAGGTGTTTGAAAATGCCTGAGCTGGTTCAGCTGATACCCTCTGCTCTTGGCATCACAAGTGGATCCGCTTTAAGTAGCTTCACCAAAGCTTTATACAACCAGATGATGGAGCTGCTGAATTACTGTGTTTCAGCAGCCCACAGTGATATGAAGTGGAGGAGGGGAGCAGCTGACTTCACACACAATTTTGTTAGCAACGCAGCATTAAATGAGGACTGAAGAGAGTACTCATCACTTATGAAGCATTGTTGTAGTGGTTTTCAACAGCTTATTCTTTCTTTTCAAATATTTTCTCAGTCTCTTGTACTTAATGTTTGTGTGCAAGAATAGCTGCTAAGGGCAGCCTGTCCTGAAACACCCATCAAAGGTAGTTCCTGTATCAGTGGGAACACTGCAGCCTCCCCCTTAGCTTAGTTTTGGAAGGTTTTGCCAGGGCTCAAGATGATTCCTTTATTGGGAAAATCAAACCCAGCCCCTTTCCTTCTAACAGACTTGGCAGAAGAATTGGAGCTAGAACTATTAAATGGAAAAGCAATGGAAAGGCAGGCAGTGTGCAAAGCAGAGAGAAAGCTATAAAAGAGCACCAATGAAAAGCACACCAGAAACTTGGAAAAAATCTCCTGAAACCTGCCAAAGTCACAAAAAGGTCCACTAGAAGATTTCCACACAGAAATGCAGCTGAGATACCATTACTGTTACTAAATGCAATATAAAGTAATGAATGGTATCAGCAAAAATGGAACCCATATATAAATACTAAGTCACTAGCCTCAATATAAAGTTTATGCACATTAATTCTTAAAAATAGTAAGTATTATTAGTTACCAAAACTTGAACTTGTAATTCATATAAATATAACATAACATTATGAATACTCTGTGAAACTTTCTATTCCCTATGGAGCAAGAATATATCTTGTGAAAATACCCACAGCTATAGGGAGATTTAGTCACTCAACAAACCATACCTTTCAATCAGAATTCAATTCACCTTTTTCCCTTGTCAAGTGTATTATAAATTCACCTTGGCTTAGCTGTATTTATTTTGTTTCCATGGGTTTGTGCTTTTTAAAATAATTTTAAAATATAGATTCTAAAATATACATATGACAATTATTTCATTCAACAAGGAGAAAAAAAAATTCAATCTGTTGTATTGCCTGGCAAACATACAAAATTTTAAATTCAAATCCCATTGCTCTTTTTTTTTTCAGTTAGCCTTAATGGATATAGTTTGACTTACTGGCGAATCAGGAATAATTTCATGCTTTTCAGAGCCATATCACTGTCACTGGCTGAAGGGGAGTGTGAATGTAATTATTAAGCCCTCTTTATCTGTCCTAGATTTGATAAGTTATTTGTTATAAGAAAAGGGTATTCAGCTCATATATTTGACTTCTGAAAGTCCACATCAAGCTTCTCCCCGCTGTTAGCACGTAATCAGTGTAAAACATTACTCTGCAGTTTCCCACTGGGTAGTGTTTATTGCTTGTACTATCTAAAGGATTTCCAGGAGTGGCAGGCTGGAAGCTGCTTGTAGCTTCAGGGCTCCCACAATTCAGTCAGATGCCAAACAAAGCCAGTTTGCAGGAACTTTTTCAATAGCGTCTCCTTTTATAGAGTCTCAATGATCTGACTATCAATGAGGAATCTATTTTTATCCAGGCAACTTTTCTCAAACTGAACCCTTTGAATAGCATTACAGAGGGCAGATTTCGAATAATTCTTCTTTTGGGGATTTTTTTTTCATTTTCCCTTTTCTCGTTGCCCTGGTAATGATCACCAGGCAATAGGAAACCAGAATTCAGTCTGATTTATGCTGACTTGCAAGATATCAGATGATGGCTGTAAGCCTTGCTGCATGTAAGTGTCCTATTGACTTCACTGAAAGCAGTGATGTGCCTACAGAGGAACTCACACTCTGGAGCTAAACTCATGGAGTGCATTCACCCTAAGTAATTAAAGGGCCAAGGAGAAACTTCAGCACTAAATCCCTGCCTGTCCCCAGCACTGGGGGCTGCTCTGTCACATAAAGGATATATTAATATATTTAAAGAAGGCATTGGTGAGACTGTGTTGTGTACAGTGCTGCCTACGTTATGCCCCCCTCCTATCAAGGGGTCTAGAAAATAATTTTCTGGAAAGGGACAAGGAAAGAAAGATGAAAGAGTTGGGAGCATTGGCAGTAAATGTGATGTGGAAAATCTTAATCAAACAGAAGATTAGGGAAATTCCCATCTTTGCCAACCCTGATGAAAATCCTGTGTCAAAAACATCTTATGAATCTAGACTGCCATCTAGGCTTTATGAAGACCCAACTTTCTTGCTGCTTCATTAAAAAAATGTCCTAGAAGGCCTTTAATATTCTACTATTCTATAATAGAGTCCAGTCTGCTAATGGCTTTTAAATAGAGATCATTCCTGAATTAAGCTGCAGAAGGCAGATTGTGCTTAAAAAGTGTCCTTTCATTTTTTGATCTAAAAACTCAGAAGTGGATGGCAAGTAGTCTCCATTTTAGTATAAGAGGTTTTCTGAAGCTATTTTTCACACTGTCCATACTGTTAATATTTCCTCTGATAAGTCTTTGGCTTTTTTACTAGAAATATTCTATATTCTCAGAGCAGCATTTAGAAGTTTTACTTTGTACAATGGCAAAATACCTTAAAGGAAAAGAAGATACATTTTCTGCATGTTTAAGTCAATTCAAATTCAGGTGGACAGCTGAGATTCCCATGTAGCCATGTAGCTGTTCAATACTTTATTTACAGTCAGTAGAAAGAGACAAGCATGTAAGAAGATTTAGTTCACCAAAGTATTGAATTCCCCCATTAAGCACCATGATGACAACCTTGGCAAGGTGTGTGAGTTTGAGATAGGCATCCAAGTCCCCAAACCCCTATGAATCACAGTGAAATGTAGCTTATTTCATTTTATTTAGGGAAGATGGGATACAGAATGCCACTGCAATCAGTGTCACTTCAAGTGTTCACATGGAAGATAGGCGTGATTACTCATGCTTCTACATTATACCATTCTGTAAATTACTCTTACTTGAAACTGAATATTATGAATTTGAAATGTAATTGTTTATAACAAACAAAGGATCATATTCTTTCAGCCCTAAAGAAAGCTGAATTGCTATGTTAAATAATATTGTCACCATATCACTTCATATTAAAAATAATTACTCTCACTGAGGTAGGAACAAAAGAACATTAAATGCTATGATTGTATAATCAATTATAGGCTGAATCAATTCATAATGTTGAGGAACCTGCAAGATATAAAAAGCCCATACCCCCAAATAATTACTACATTTGAGCATTTTGATTTTTTTTTTGTTTGTAATATAGGCACGATTGCCAATTGAAGCAAGAAAATAGAATGAGTAAATTTTGATCAGAATTTCAACAATTTAAGGATGGGACTCTTATTAAATGAGACATCATAATATGCTTTGTATTGACTTTTCTACTTTTTTACATTTGAGCCTTATTCAATTTGTCATAAATAAATATTGCCATTTTTTACTAGCCATCAAGTCACTAGGTAAGGAAGGACATACTTTGCATAAAGAAATGCTTGTGGGTGGATTGGATTGTGTCATTTATATTTTTCTGCAGAACCACAATGCTCCTGGATTGACTTTAGCCGCAGTGCATGATTAATGTCCAGTGAGTTACAAAAACAGAAAATAATTTCCAAACACCAGAAGAAGATGGGAAGACCAGGAGAAAATAAAAAATCATCTAAAAACAGTGTCACTTCATGCAGTGAGTCAGAAATCTCTGAAATGCCTCTCAATTATTCTCAGCTTGTGCCCAGCTGCCATAACAACAAAACCAATCTCTTCATTAAGAAACTTACCGTGATTGATAGAGGATGACAGAGATATTTCAATTTTTATCAAAAGCTAATACCATTTCCCTAAGTTTAAAAACATGCCTAAAGAAAGCTATCTCCAAATTTTCTGAACTGAGCAGAGGATGCAAAGAGAAAGTTAATCCTCAAAAAATGTTTCTGAAGTTTTACTTAGAAGGTTATTATCATACGTATGAGGTTAAACAAAAACTCTGTGCTAGGAACTGATGCAAAGTTAACCTGAAGACATAGAAATGGTTCAGTTGATCACAAAGACATTTAGGCATTTCAGGGATCTAATTTAGGAGTTTCCCTGGGATCTTTATGGAGTCAGTAGAGGCATCTTCAGAGGGTGACCCAAATATTAAGTCAGCTGAGTAAGACAAATTCTATGTTTACCTGTACCTCTCTTTCAGCCACGGAGGACCCTTGCAGGCTCACCTACCTTCTAAGACTGTGGTTCTGGTGAGATCACTGCTTGACATAATTTCATTTGCAACGCCTCTCATTCTACATGCACCGTGTGACATTCTTATCAACAAATGTCATTGCCTGTTAGCCAGGCAATGACTCACTCATGTTGGAAGGAGCATAAAATTCCCACTGAAAGGATGATGTTCCAGACTAACCCCTTCTGGGCCGGAGCTCAAAGAGATGACAATATATCCAAAAAGGCAATTGATTCAGGGCATGCAGAGAGTGTTTAATATGATTTCCCATCTCTTGTTGGTTCCAAAACCTGCATCTCTAGAAAACACTCTGACACACACTGTATCTACTTGCACTTTCCTGCAGACTGACACTCTGGAAACAGCCTCTGCTAACCAAGTCATTTCTCACTTCCACTCAACCCCCAAGAATCCATATCATGCTCTGCCCTTTCTGAGTTTCCTTACAAATGTCCAGGCTGACAAGCAAGAAAAAGAACTCTGAATGGAATTTGTTAACCACTGGACTTTTAGCCCTTGAGGAAATGTAAGAGAGTAAGGGTTTTGTTTAACTTTTCAAACATTTTGTCAAACCACTGGTAATTTCAACAGTGTTCATCCCTTCCCTATGTCATACCTTTCAGACCCTTGTCAAGCTGCCTCCTTGTAAATGAGCCAGCTGCAGCTCCCCTTGATCTTTGATCCTTGGAACACAAATCAGTCAGGCATTAACTAGCTAATGACAGTTCATTCAAAATTTTTCAGAGCTGGTCCCACAAACTTACTGAGCATTTTGGCAGGGCTTTTTGTTCCAACATTGAACACAACCCCTACAAGATTAGGATGCATCCTCCTCAGTTACAGCTGGCAGAAGTCCACTTGCCTTGTGTGTCTTTGGCAGTCTTATCATTTATTACCTTCAAAAATGGCATTCTGTTTTTTGATTTAATAAAATTCCTCAAGATCAACTATGCCTCTGTTTTGATTTCTCATTTCAGGAGAAGGCCAAACTATAATAATTTCTTCTTTCTGAGTTCTATAAAACTCTGTTTAGATTTTGGTGGGTTTTTTTTTTGTTTGTTTGTTTTGGGGTTTTTTTTTGTTTGTTTGTTTGTTTTTGGTTTTTTTTGTATTTTAGCAAACATACCTTTAAGCTAAAATGGCTAAAGTATGATAAAACAATCATAGCATCACATGTCATTTTTAAGCATACATTAATCTTTCCAATATTATCTCTTTTCAAATATTTTTTAAAAATTAAATGTCCTATCAAAATGGTTCCTGTAAGAGCTGCTACTCTTCAGTCAGTTAAGCCCTGTACATAAATGTGCTAATGAAATTGTACAAGTGGGACAGGAATAGTAACTATTTTAAGTATGATGCACACTGTGAAGCTATTTTTGACATTGCACATTGTATACATTTAGTTATCCTTGACTAAAAATGGGAAAAATAAGCTTTCTATTTTCACTGTTCATGAAAACATGTTGCTTACACCAGTGAATAATCTGAGTAAAACCAGAAACAAATTGCTCTATCGGTACATCATCCTACAGCCAAATTTCTTGTGATTATAAAACCATTATTACATATTCCTCCTACAGTCCAAAAACACCTACAAGAAGATGAAAATGAATCTTCTGCTGAACTGATTCCCACTTATCCTCTGTCTATTCCTGATGTTTATGAATGTCCATGACTTCCAAAAAGGAATCCTCCATTTTTCTTCTGACTTTCATGCAATTCTTTTACCGTGCTGATTCAATGACATAATTCTTTGTCAAGCACAGGGAAAGGGGTTTGGAAGAAGGTAATATGGGTGGTCTCTGGTGCTGCTCCAGATACTACCTTTTGTAGCTTTAGGTTAGTTCCAAATGTACACTCAGATAGAAGAAGAAACACTGAAATTATTTCATACTACTGACATTCAGACTCAGAAGTCAGTTATAAAAAAGGGAGTTGACCTGTAATTTGCCTAAGCTCTTTGAAAATTTACCTAGCATCCTTAAAAGTTAGTTATAGCCCCTGACTGTGAGACAAAGGACTCCTCCAATCATTCTTTCTTCTGTTTCATGCTTCCAAACAGGTATGCAAAAACTGACCCAGTGGTTGACCTGCCTTAG
>VWZP01004477.1:2781498-2842429 GCA_013396995.1 Dicaeum eximium
GGGGGTGGGAATCGTATCTTATTTGTTAGAACAATGCAATGTTAGGTTTTTCAGTGGAATTGTACTTCAGTGCTGTTTTGAAAACATGAGCACAAGGTATGGCTTCTGCTCTCTATCCCAACAGCTCACCTGCATGGAACAGAGCAGCTGTGGCACAAGCAGCTTAGGGCAGCAGAGCTTCAAGGCAGTGGTGTCACTTGGAGCGACAGCTGGGCATGGCTCAACTCAACATTTGGTTCCTCTCTGACTCTTTAAAGGAAAAGAAAGAAAGAAAAGTGATGTGGGAAATCCTGGTCCAGCCCTTGCAACAGAAGGGTGTGAGGAAGGTAGGCCTGCTAGAAGTGGATAATGTTGTTTATGAATTTTTATAAGAAAAAAAATCTTCAGACATCTGTCCCACCAGCCTAAAATCATCATTAGGACATGCTTCTCCTTATGACCAGCATGGATAAACCAGCACAGAACCTGGCACTATACTATCACATCTTAGAATTAATGCTCCTGTAATAGTACCATGAAAATCTCTAGCTCCTCTATTTCCAGGAAGATCCAGTCCATCAGATGCCCACATGTGAACCATACAGCTGAATTTAAGGTGCCACTGCACACCAAAAGGAACACACAAACAGACAGAGGATCAAAACACCCAGTTAACCAGGAGGAAAACATTTCTCACCATATGGGTCCTTGGGTACCAACTTCCCTGCTCTCAACACCAAGGGAGACATNTACATTAATCTTTCCAATATTATCTCTTTTCAAATATTTTTTAAAAATTAAATGTCCTATCAAAATGGTTCCTGTAAGAGCTGCTACTCTTCAGTCAGTTAAGCCCTGTACATAAATGTGCTAATGAAATTGTACAAGTGGGACAGGAATAGTAACTATTTTAAGTATGATGCACACTGTGAAGCTATTTTTGACATTGCACATTGTATACATTTAGTTATCCTTGACTAAAAATGGGAAAAATAAGCTTTCTATTTTCACTGTTCATGAAAACATGTTGCTTACACCAGTGAATAATCTGAGTAAAACCAGAAACAAATTGCTCTATCGGTACATCATCCTACAGCCAAATTTCTTGTGATTATAAAACCATTATTACATATTCCTCCTACAGTCCAAAAACACCTACAAGAAGATGAAAATGAAACTTCTGCTGAACTGATTCCCACTTATCCTCTGTCTATTCCTGATGTTTATGAATGTCCATGACTTCCAAAAAGGAATCCTCCATTTTTCTTCTGACTTTCATGCAATTCTTTTACCGTGCTGATTCAATGACATAATTCTTTGTCAAGCACAGGGAAAGGGGTTTGGAAGAAGGTAATATGGGTGGTCTCTGGTGCTGCTCCAGATACTACCTTTTGTAGCTTTAGGTTAGTTCCAAATGTACACTCAGATAGAAGAAGAAACACTGAAATTATTTCATACTACTGACATTCAGACTCAGAAGTCAGTTATAAAAAAGGGAGTTGACCTGTAATTTGCCTAAGCTCTTTGAAAATTTACCTAGCATCCTTAAAAGTTAGTTATAGCCCCTGACTGTGAGACAAAGGACTCCTCCAATCATTCTTTCTTCTGTTTCATGCTTCCAAACAGGTATGCAAAAACTGACCCAGTGGTTGACCTGCCTTAGACCTCTGGAGGATTGTCCTGAAAAGAAAAAATCTTCAACTAAACAAATTCTCTTCCCAATTTCATGCACTTCTGTACTGGCAAATAGCAGCAGGGCAGATCTGGAATTTACATAGGACTTCAAAAGGGTAGACAGTCAGGCTGCAGGAAAAATAAGTATGTCCAAATTGAAGGCAAATTTATGGCCTGAGATAAATATATATATTTGTATGATGTCGTCCACAAGCTTTGTGATCTGGTATACCTGAGGGCAGAACATGACCCTGAATTTTAAGCAGTGCTCAGCTGTATGCTTCTTGAATGTTTTCTTGTGCTGTACAATCTTATTTTTGCTTAACTTATTCATGNTGGTTCCTCTCTGACTCTTTAAAGGAAAAGAAAGAAAGAAAAGTGATGTGGGAAATCCTGGTCCAGCCCTTGCAACAGAAGGGTGTGAGGAAGGTAGGCCTGCTAGAAGCAGACAATGTTGTTTATGAATTTTTATAAGAAAAAAAATCTTCAGACATCTGTCCCACCAGCCTAAAATCATCATTAGGACATGCTTCTCCTTATGACCAGCATGGATAAACCAGCACAGAACCTGGCACTATACTATCACATCTTAGAATTAATGCTCCTGTAATAGTACCATGAAAATCTCTAGCTCCTCTATTTCCAGGAAGATCCAGTCCATCAGATGCCCACATGTGAACCATACAGCTGAATTTAAGGTGCCACTGCACACCAAAAGGAACACACAAACAGACAGAGGATCAAAACACCCAGTTAACCAGGAGGAAAACATTTCTCACCATATGGGTCCTTGGGTACCAACTTCCCTGCTCTCAACACCAAGGGAGACATCTCTCCCCTCACAATGTGCCTCTGAAAGATGGTCTTGGGAAACAAAATTACTAAATATTAGAAATCATGGCTTTTGTAGGAACCCAATCTATTTTTCTCACATTCCATTTCTCATATACCACCATTTTTGACAAGTAATAAATTAACAACTTTTCTTCTTCACATTGGCTACAACTACTTTATCACATTATTCTGTAAAAGTTTATAGTTTTGTTCAGGGTAGTTGTTCTCAGCCTATGTTTAAAGTTTTCTGTTTCCATGTCATATATAAATAAGGGATTACATGTCTGAAAGCCTGTCTAGTTTCCCACTTCTAAAAACATTTTCTCTCCCTACAAACTTCGACTCATTCATCCAGGGATGTTGCCAAAACAGCAACATTCCATGGTTTTAGGGCAAGCAACTCTTCCTTCTCCTTTGAACCTTTCCTTTTTTTCACATGAACTTACAATTACACAGTGCTTGAGCGCTTCCATTTTTTCAAATATAAGATTTATAGGCAGTATTGCAACTTGACCTGCTCCTGTACATGGCTGCATGCCTTCCCAGATCAACCCTTTTAGTCTGTTTTAGTGAAAATTTCCATATATGCTAAATTGTCTGTAGTGAGAAGACTGTTACGTCAGGCTTTTGGGAGCATGCAGCAAGCAGCATTTCCCAACCATGTAAATTCAGGGCATCAAACAAGATTTTGTGAAAGAGGATGCACAGATCTTGTCCAGAGTCCTAGCTCATTAATTAGAATTTTTTTAAACTTCATTGAGTTTGCCTGAGTGAGAGCCCATAGGCCAAACAAGTCGAGTCTCATACACCAGTGAGGTTGTTTTGATTTTCACTGCTGCATTAGCAATGCTGATATCAATGCTAATCAACCTGTAATTGTACAAATGAAATGTTATATACCTCAGTTATAAAATATACACAGCATATGGAAATAGAACACTATGGAAACAAGTTTAGCTGCAGTTACATCTCAAAAGAAGTCAGAGGGGAATTGAATTTAGGTTCAACAACTTGAATTTAGGTTCAACAACCTCAACAATTACACCACTCTCTCCTATCCCAATTTCCTGGGTGAACTTTCATCCCTTCTGAAGAAGCTGAAACTCTTACAACCCCCACAATTTTTATCACCCAACTTTTCTAAGCCGTATTCTTTTCTTAGAGGATTTGAGCCCTGTAAATCTTTACAACAACAGGGTAAAAGAACCTCAAAGTCTTGCTTTCCTTCCTGATCCTTCCACTCCCCATGACAGTCTGTAGACAACATTAATCTCAGCAGTGCTAAGAGAGTGGGTGTTGTCTCCTTTGCTCAGAATCATGGTTTCAGTTCTTAAGGTCTTTGCTGCAAGACTCTATAGCAAACAGTCATTCTACTCGACCTCCACTGTTGTTGGACCTTTTGTTTTTGAAATGTTTATCTGCACGGCTCCCTGGCATCTGTGATGTACCTGGCAATCTCCAACTGTTTTTATTTTCCTCCTTTTTCAAGGTAATAACAAATTAAAGTCAGTTCTGTTAGAATAACAGACATAAGAGACTACTCTCTTGACAAATTTTAAATTTCTGCTTCAACCCATGGTGGTTTTAGATCAATGAAGACATCATCCAAATGGTGGGCTGTCACAAAGTATTTTTCTTTACGTTCATTTCCAGATGTAAATCACTGGGTGGCAACTGCCACCAAGGAATTGAAAGAAGAGTCTGTTTAGCTGTCAGCTTGATGCATCTGGCTAGCTGTGTGGTTATTATAGTATCACAGTGTCTTGGGGAACTACTGAATCACCCTATAACAGAAGGTTGTTGCTTCTCTGAGTGCAAAGTAATAAAGCAGTATACAGAAGAAAATATTAGACAGCTATACTCCTTAGGCCAATTTGTCTCACAGCTATACTACAGTAAATCAGAAATAATTCCTCAAACCTCTGCAGAGCTATTCCAGATTTATGTTTGCAGAGCTAATAGCATAATCTAGTTGTTTTAATCTCATTCTATAATTTTATGTAGCCAGTACTGAAATAGTGACTATATGCAGAAACTTTTGAAAAACTATCTGTTGTAAAACAACTTTTATTTTCATAATATTTTTAACACCCAAAGCTAAAATACAATGGAATAGATGTACTGGCCACTTCTGAACTCTTTTTCTGGTTGTGTATGAAATATATGCAACTTTCTTCATGCATTTGACGTGTACCTTAGGCAGTGGTCTCCCTACTGGTATCTACCCTGCCACTGTGCACACTCCATGCATTTTCAGAAGTAACATTGCCTCTTTCTTTCTTTTTCCTCTGGGTCTCCCACAAGAAGGGTATCAGAACAAAAAAAAAAAGTTAGTATAAAAAGCATAGCCCTTTCCAGCGCTTCTCCACTTGGCTATGAGCTCAGTTCTTCTGAGGGAACAGCTGAGAGCAAAAGTTCTCCCTTTGAGAGAGTGAATGTACTACACAGGTCTTTTCCACAAGTCACAATAGTCATGGTCTCTGGAGATCTGTTAGAAAAGTCTAACTTGTGCTCTAATATGACAGATTTCAGAAGAAAGAACAACTTCTAAATGTTACCTGAAATTACTATTGGTTTTATCTAAACCTAAACACAAAAATTTGAAATTTGTTTCAGAACAGTGTATAGTGTGGTAGGAGAAAAAACAAAAAAGCCTGTTTTCTAGTTCAGAGTCATTCCACTGCAACCATAACAAGCTAACTTGAATGCATACCTTTGTACCTGGTATCCCACTAAGGCAGCAGTCCTAATAGCTGTCACTACCATAGATGCACCAGAGTCTCTGAGATGCTTTATTAGAGAAAAAAAAAACCCAATTGTTTTTCCATCAAGATTTAGCTGCTTTAAAAAAAAAACCTATTGTAGCTGAAAATAATTTAGACTGAACACTGACAGGCAGAAGATAATTGTATGTCTGTGGGTGAGTGGGTGATCATCTGAAAGTGAACTTTTGAACCCTTAAGCAAGCACGAGCTATGAGTATGCAGCCTGCTAGCTGCAACTGGTATGGGCTGACTAAATTTTGATAGCACTGGAACTAAATAACTGTAGCATGCCCTGATTCCTCCAATTAATAACAAGATGCAAGACAGAACAACCAATTAGGAGCTGATCGTGCATTTCCTTCTGCACATTGAAATCTGGGGGCTGCAAAAGAAGGCAGTGAAGATCACGACTGGAGAAAAGATCCTGGAATTTGCAGAAGACCCTGGAGATCAGATCACTGCCTGGTGACAAGTGCTGGGGGATGAGCAGACACTGGCTGCTAGACCAGAGACCCCTCACATCTGAGACTGGTCCCTGTGAGCAGTGGCACAGCATCATCTGTCTGGGCTTTCTGCCTGTCCTTCCCTGGCCAGCAGCCACCTCCCTGTGCAGAGGGACACTGAGACCTGGGGAACACGGTGCTGGTGGGGAGGGAGACAATGACTGTGAGGAGAGCAAGCAGATCAAAAGCTTAAATCTCAGGGGTTCTTAAATAAACCCCAATATCCAGATCCAGCTTGCATTGTTGTTGTTTGCTCCATCTCACCTGTGACAATTTAAAACACAACTTGTACAACTGTATAATTTGATCTCCACCAACCTGCATTCCCATGCATGCAAAACACAGTAGATGTATTCACAACAGAAGACCATGCTGCTTGTGCAGTGATCAATGACTCACCAGCAGTGTAGTCTTCTAAATTTAGTTCTCTGCCCTACTGAGGAGTTACTCTCACAATTTACCATGGTGATGCCACCCTTATGAGCTTATTATTATCACTGTGTTTGTCTTCACCCTCTTACTGCTGCTGGAAAATAATCAAAAATACGCTACCATTGTCACCTCTTTTTCTTTCAAGTTCTAACTTCTAAATTGCACAGAAAGAATGGAAGGAGAGAAACTGAACAAAGATCACCTAATCATGTTAAACATGGCAGGAAATCATATTTGTGTCAGAGTGGAGCAACAAAAAAAAAGATACATCCCAATACTAACTCCTGCAAATCCACTACTGAATTATTTTCAAACGTGGTAAATCAAATGTAATGCCAATATGTCTGTATGTGAAAGATCAGTCTCACTGAGAAAACAATAAAATTTTACAGACTTATGTGAGCTGTATTTGAAGTGAGTCTTATTTATAATGAAGTCATCCTTGTTTGCTTGGGTTTTTTTAGATATTTTTAAGAAAGGAACTGAAAACACAAATTATTAATAAATATTTTCATGTAATTAATCTGTGGAAGTAGAAATTTCTGTAGAAATACTGGAAGCTCATTTAGATGCTCAAAGAGGCATTCGAAAAAAACTGGGTAAAACACCACAGAAAAGTCTGCATAATGTTAGTCATGTAAGTAAGTAACTGAAAATGGCTGATGCCCTTTTTCAGACTTTTATCATAAAGCATGGGCTGCCATTAAACTAGAGTCTGTTTTCTCATAAGGGAGGGACAAATATCCATTAATACCGGTAGTGCTTATTGAATTTCCTTCAGCAAGGATGACATGATGCAGCCAGCACAAGAGATGCCAAAAAAAGCAAAGACAAGTGAGGTCAAAACACTGAACTGATGTCAAATATCATTTCTGCACCTCATCTGCTCTCTGAACACACTGTTACTGCTTTCCTTTAAATCAGTACCTAGCCACTGGCTGTTATCATTTCTCTATCAGCTCCTGGCCAGGCACACAGTTGAGCTCTGTCAAGATAATCTGGGTGTCCTCAGGCTGACTTGATGTTTTCATCTGTCTGAATCCAGTGGTGAAACACACAATCTGTATGGATTGTAAAGCCATTTTCTGCTTTAGTTCTAGCCTTCTCCTTTTAGCTTCCCTTTTTTGGTTTTCCTGTACGTAAATCTTGTGTCATTACTTCAGGATTAGTTCTCCTTGGTTCAAGCAACTTGACAGAATTGGGCATTTATACGTTTGTCCATCTGCCCTGTTGCTTGAAAATTTGTCTTAACAACCTCGTCTCTACTATAGCAGTTTTTATTCTTCCTGATTTCTTAGCTAATGCTATGTTACACTCATTTTTTACAAGACGTACTTAAATATTCTAGACATTTTGTGGTTTAGCTAAATAAAATAAGCCTACACAGCTTAAGGATTCAACCTGCACCACTGGCCTCATCTTTTTCTTTTCCATATAAATCAGCTTATTTCTTTCTAAGTACTCCCAAAAGCTTATTTAAAAGTGCCAAAGTACTCACCATTTATAAAATAGATCACTTCAGATGGGTGTATGGACAGAGAAAAAACCATTGCTGTTCACAGGAGTAAAGTGTGAAATTGTGGATGGTGGTACTATACAATCACAGGGTAAGACCTATTCTTATGAAGGTAAAAGTATTTCAGATGAAAGCAATTTTATAAAAGAGATTCAAATCCATAGATGGGCCAGTTTTGTGAAATCCAGAGGACTGGATTCAAAGGCACTAGAGTGTTTAGGGCTTTTTTCCTCCCTTATCAGAAAACTCTTCTAGTGACAACCCCAATGGCAAGAAATTAAACCACATAGAGCATGATGAAGCAAGTCAGGAGATGTGATTAAGGATAGACATATCATGGAATATATGAAATATCAGGAATATTAGAGGTATGGCAGGGTAGTGAGTTGAGAGGGAAGGCATTAACCACGTCAGAAAACCTTCAAGGGATGAATTTCTCTGTGGAGGGAAGAGAAGACAGATAACAGCAGCAAGCTAGATCCTGGTCACTTAGAGACTGCAGTCCTTTGAAAAAGACAGATGGATCCTGACACGAGACCAGCAAGACCTGGGGAACAAACACATAGCCATGAGGAAGAGTATTAAACTTAGTTATTTCCCAGGATTTAGTATAGTCTAGGACTGCTGTTTTCCTTTTTACTATCTGCAAACAGCTTTTCTGTATTCAATTTCTAAGATGCAATTTTCCGGCAGCTGCCAGTTTATTAGATTTCTGGCATGTATGGTTGTTAAAATGTATAAATAATTTGGGACCTGCTAACCTGCCATTCATGCTGGGGTCAATTTTCATTTCATGTGACGACATCTGCAATTATTTGTGCACTGTATTTTTCTGGCAAGTTTTCAAACACCAGTTAGTTGGTGAGCAGAAAATGATAGCTTTTAGTCTGTAAAGAATTATAAGCAGAAGTATACAGAGATTAGCTCTAGGATGTCTATTACATTACCAACGTCCTCAGAGCGAGCTACGACAACAAGGATGTCTCATTTGGAAAACAATCCAGGATAAAGGAACAGAAAGGAATATGTTGATATGTAATGTTATGACATTTCTGAGGGGTCTGAGCTTTTAATTAGTGAGGCTAGAGCTATTCAAAATGACCTACTATAGTTTTGCTTTTTATTGGTTTCTTTCTCCTGGCAGGCCCTTCAGATCATCGCCTTGTTAGTTTTTTGTTGCTGATGCATTTGATTTTTGGAGAGGCTTAAAGCTCATTACATTTTCTTCCTTGAAACACAGAATGATGTAAAGACCACAACTATCCCTTAGTCTTTCAAAGGGGACAGTTATTAGGTGCACTGTGATGCAGGCAGCCTCCTCTGTAATCACATAAAAACCCCAAATATAGAGTTTTACATAGTGCCCGTCATCACATGGCTGAGATGGGTGATTACTACTGGAAGGCAGGAGCTTGTGATAAGTTAGCTGCCATATGTGATAAAGATCTAGAAGGAAAAATCCTATTCAAGGTGTTAGACTGCTTTTGACTCCAAGAATTTATTTGCTACTGTATACTGCCTCTTACAAATCCCCAGTGCAACTCCTTTCAGCAAACCTCAGGAACCAGTGCATAAACAGACATAGACTGTAGGTAAATACAGTTCCTTTTCCATGAGAAGACTGAGAATGAACCCCAGGAGAGTGAGGATACATAGGTGGAGCAGATATTGAGTAGGTCTGAGTGCACAACTGCCTACAGGAAAGTAAAAGCCTCCACTTAAAATCTCTTCTAGTATCTCAGATGAGTTTGAGAGTGCATACTATGTCATACTATTATTAGACTCCATATATATAAAGTATTTTTTAGGCTGCAAATTACTGATTGGGTCATTTTAACAAAAGAAACTATATGACCCTCACAGATGCAGTGTTAGAGTGCATAAACTGTTTGCATCTTACTTTATCTTTCCCTCTATGTGATAGTTTTGTTCTCATTCCTGCTGCTAAATCTGACCCCGAAGTCAGAAGTGATCTGTGTAGGTGTGTTGATCAGAGCACATTCCTGGGATCCTGTGCTCATAACATGCAGCAGGATGTGAAGGATGTCTTCGTTTTAATACCAAACCGTTTTGTTCTTTAGTACATTATTTGGGTGTAATCTGAAGGAAGCAGGAGTGTGAAAGAAATTCATTAAATCCAGGCCTTTAAATTGTAGTTTTTTGTTTTGTCCCACACAACCTGGGGGCAGAAACACTTTGTACTAGCAAAATAGGGTTAGATTGTCCCACAAGTTGCTGGACATCTGCATTCAGCATGAGCACCAGCACCTGATTTCCTGTGGTGATTCTAGGAACATCTCAGTGATGCACCAAACATCTGAATCTGCTCCAAATAAGACTGAAGACTGAGCCTTGTATGTCATGGCTGAGCTGAAAAGTCAAAGTTCCCATAGTGTCTCTAAGGAAAAAAAAAAGCAAAATATGTACTTGAAAATTAACTTGGAAATTTTGACTACCATTTTTTCTTTTGGGCTTTGCTTGCCCACACAGGACCACTGATGGCAGCTACCATAGCAGTCATCCCTTCTGTTTCCCCATCATTTACTGACTCCTTTGCTGCTCAGGTGTCTTTTCCACCCATCTCCCTATTCCGAAATTGAATGGGAGATTCATCAGCTAAACAAGACTTTTAGTTACAATGACAATGACTAGGAAAAAAAACAGTGTTAGAGTTGGAACTAGTAAAAATGTATACACATTGTGCATCAATGAATTATTTCTTTTCTTTAGAGTCTACAGAGTCAATTTTCTTCAGGCTTCACTTTACAGAGCAGGCAGCAAAATGGTGTCAAGTGTGCCCTCATTTCCCTTTCTTAACACCACACAATTGTGAATAGGTGTGGAGGAGATGAACTCTCATTTTATCACTCCAGAAGCACATATATAAACTCTCCAACCACCTGCCCCTTCAGCAAATAATTGCACTAGATGAAATGCCAGCAAAGCTTAAAACAGTGGGAGCAAGTGAACACTTCCATCAAAATGCTCTGCAGTGAAATAGCTGGTGATGATGAAAGTTAAATTGCCAGGGCTAGGCAAATAGTTTCTGGCTATCTGCAGATTTTCACAATGGCTCCATTGATTTTGAGTTTGGGGCACTAGTAAATCACAAAAAATCAATTGTGGCAATCTGTACAAAATGAAGTTGGTTTGAATGAACAGCTCTACATTAGTATAAATGCATCCATATTTCATATTTGGATGAAATGAGCACCATTCCTCAGAAAGTATGTGAAATGAGAACACTAATATATAAATTTTTCAATGTGAATTTCAAAACTGTGGATGGAAAAAGCCTCCATGTTATCACATAGTTCTGTGGTGAGTTGTGAAGTCTATGTGTCAAAGTGGTAGCATTTAAAGGTTCTTTCTGCATGTGAACTCTCAGCCCCAGCACAAGCTGTCCTGTGGCTTTTGGCAGCTGTGTGGGCTGGGCATAGGATGTTGCAGGGGAGATTGATTTTCACCTGCAAGATTCCTGGGAAGCACTTGCTCAGTCAACACATTGTAGAAACAGAGTAGTGAAGACAAATTTTTGCTCATTCTGCCAGTCCTACAGGGAAAATGAATGCCTGTCATGTTCTGTGCTTTCCTCCATGATGCACAGCAAGACCAGCCACCCAAGCTCCAGCAGAGGCTCAGCAGGGAATGGGGATGGTCCCTGCAGGAGGACTGTGACTTCGGCCCTGCTAAGTCCTCTCAGCACCATCTGTCCCAGCTCTAAGAGCTTCTGCCTGCTGTGTCCATAGGTTGAAAGTGATACAGGGCTCCCATCAGCATCTTGAAGGCAGTGCTGGGCATCTGGAGCTGGTATCTCCAACACCTGAGCTGACATTTGCATATTGAGGTTCCTGTTAAGAACTGCTTCCAGGTGGGCTTTGGGGTGGGTTTGCCACACAAACAGGCACAGACACACACTCTCATATACATGCAGAGTGTTCTCAGCCCCTAACTCAGCCTCTTGGCACTACCCTGGGACACTGCAAACCATGGGTACTGGAGAAGAGAGAGGGATTCTCAGCCTCCAGCTGGGAGACAGCAACATGAAGCCTAAGGAAAACAGTGAGATATTACAAGCATGAACAAGAGACTAATTTGTGAGATGTTTGCCCTTTCTGTCGCTACTTAGTACTACTGCTGGAAGACATCATTTTTTCTGCACAGCAGGAATGTATCCTTCCCTTTTCCCACCATATCAGCTCATCTTTCCTTCTTCCCGATTTAGTTTCAATATTAGACCTGGTTAAAAAAAGAAGATGATCTGTTTTAAGTTACCAGTTACAAATTAATCTACAAATGCAGATTAGAAACACAAAATGTGAGGGCAGGAGGCAAAAAAAGAGAAAAAGGACCCTAAAGAAACCCTGTACAAAGAATGTTTGTGCTGAATGACAGCATGTAAAACCAAAATAAAATAATCATTGTTGCAATGGCACAGGAAATAAAAATCAATAATTGAATTTAGAAACTTTTTAGTAGATCACACTCCTATTTATAAACACTGCTGGCCAGAGATGTACAAGTCTGCAGCCAGAATTAGGTTATGCCCCTGCAGGAGCATGCCTGATGGCAGCACAGAAACAGACTCACACCAGCTGTACCCTTTCACTCTATTTCCATACTTTTTGAGACATCATCACAACCTTCCCAGACTGCCAGAGACCCTGAATTACATGAACACTGGTGTCCCAGCTATTGCATGGCCTGGTAGCCAACGCAGCAAAACTAATCTGGGTTCCTCAGCACAAAACTGACATCTTATCTATGGAGCTGTATTGCCTTCATGCCCTTAGAGTGTTGAGGGTGTGACCTTATGTTCATACTGTAAGCAAGAACCATTGTCTCAAAGGAATTAGGATTTTCTCTATATTCAGATGCAGTTTATTGCCACTGAAAGGAAAAAGAGCCAAACCACACAGACTTTTCCATTGAAGAAAGGCTTTTTATTGAAATCATTTGAACTGGAAGTATTTTCCTTTGAACAAAAGAATCTAAATAGCTAACTTGCTGTCACTTTGTTTGCTGAGGAGAATGACATTGACCCAGGAAGCCAAATAAGTGCTTGGGAACAGAGTACAAAAATATCTCAGAGAAACACTGGCTGAGTTTAACTGCTGATGTAAAAGTGTGTGAGACTGTTGAGCCCAGCTGAGCTGTAGTTCCTTATGAGAGCTGTAAATTTGGACTAATATCTTTAGTGAGTGAAGCTGGTTCACTGCATTGTGCAACTCATCCCTTATTTAATATGAGTGCAATAGCTTTAATTTATCCCAGATGTCATCAAATGGCGGGACCAGCACTTTTGCTGCTTTGGTATGAAATGCACTAACAGTGTCATTAGAGGAAGCAAATCAGCATGGTATTATTCTTCTAGAAGACAGTTTCCTTCTGTTTCAGCCTCTAGAAACACACAGTATAAACCTACGTTCCTGGTGCTCTGGCTTACAACCTTCTCATTTGGAAGGTGTTTTGAAATCCTCTTCTGTTCAGTAGGAGGGCATTTTGTACAATGATGCACATACTTCACCAGTTCTTTTAGCAAAAGTTGTTTCCAACAAAGCTCCTGGCGAATGATGACTTAATGCAATGCAGACTGATTACTTGAAATTTTCCCACTGGCTCACAAAAACCATTTGACTGGATAGGAATGTGTTGGGGATGGCTCAGGACAGAAAAAAAAAAATGCTTCTGAACCTCCATGCACCAGCACTAAAGAAATTATCCGATTGTGTCATAAAGTCTAGATTTTAAAGAGGTTTGAGGTAAGATATGTTTGCTGGTTTTGAATGGGTATTTATTGTCAAGATGCATTTGAGACACTTGTTCAAAAACACGTGTTCATGTAATCATTTGGGTCCAGCAGATGTACATAAGCCTGATACAACACTAGCTAAAGAAAAAACAATGAATAAAGGAGGATGCTGCTTACCATCTGATAGGCAGCCACTATCAGAGAGCATGGCAGACAAAATTCTCTACTTGGTCCCATCTTAAATTCCTCTCACATGCAGTTAAGTCCTTCATTTTTCAAGCCCTCTATTTCTTCCATGTTTTGCTTCATTCCACATCTAGGCAGTGCTACCAACCAAATGTAGATTATCTAAGGCTTCCTTTTGGAAATCACATGTCACTTCCAACTCTTCCTGGAGTTCTTAATGTCTAAACATGTACAGGATTATAGCCTTAGAAAAAGCCCTTTTTACATATGCCCATGCTTGAGACCACATGTAAATTATTCCTACCTTCCAAGTGAAATAACAGAAACCATTGGAACAGTTATAAATTCCTGCACTATCACAGGATTATACGGTGAGTTTCACTTTTTTGAAACCCTTTTCCAAAAATAGGAGACTCAAATGAACAGGAGCCAAAGACACCAAGTCCCACAAACAGTTTCTATTTTCAGTTAATAGCTAGTTTAACTACAAATACATATTTCAGTACAAAACAGACCTCCCTCTGGTTTCTACATTATCTTTAAAGCCTTTGGCTTAAGGGAGTGTTCTATATTTTAAATTAAGGTCTGGATTGTGCCATGCCACTTTAGATCTACTGGGTGACAGTGCTGTTCCCCTCTGGGTCCCCTGCCCTGCAACTCAGCAGGTGTTTCTTCAATGCCATCATCCTTCAGGCACCAATCTGATCTTACAGCCATACACATCAAGACCTGGCCTTGTAAACGAAGCTCCAGGGGATCTGGCTTCTAACATATCAGGATTTGAAATGGAGGCATTTTATCAACAGAGACTAACAGGAAGCTCTTATTTTGATTACAGAATGGCTTAGTGGTGCACAGTGTAAAGCTAATTCAAGACTTCCTAAAACTTCCTGAGGACAGTTTCTTTTAGACAACTTCTCTTGGAAGTGGCTTTTGCTGCAACACCCATAAATTTCAAAAAGCAGGCAAGCTTATACTGGGCCTGATTCAATTTTCCAAAACAAGATGTGTCACACTGTTACTCCAGTGGGCAAGAAATTGCAGAGGCAGGATGTATCCTGTATTCCCGGCAAGGCCATCAGGACAGAGCTGGGCTCTGTGGATATTGTAATCTCATCAGTGTGGAGTCTGCAGATCCTGCTTGGTTTGCCTTGTTCTGGGCTGGGAGGCAGCTGAAAGTTGACATTTATTGGTGCAGAAGTGGCATCTCAGTGAAGCAGCTGTATCACTTTTGAGACCTGTGACTCTCTTTCTTCATTACTCCTGCACAATGTTGTTGGCTCTTCTCACTATGAGGTTTTAACTTTAAAAGAAAGGAAGCTGCTGTGCTTTAATCCTCGAGTGGCCTGCCAAAGAACATGTATTTTACAAGACTTGAATGAGGAACTTGGTAGCATTTCCTGATATGGAGATTACTAAACCAAGCTTGTATGGGAGTTGATGTGAGTGAAAGGACTCAGAAGCACACGGAGTTTTTGTATGTGCTCTAGAAAGAGAGCTCAGGCAGTGTCGGGCATCGGGGCCACATTAACTGTGCTGTGTGCAGGGTACAGAAAACAAACATTGTAGCATAGGGCCCCCTTGTACCTCAGTTCTAAGTTTATGTTATTGGCAGCCACTTCCAGCTGAAACATTAGGCCTTAGATGATTTAGAAATTTTCTACTCCATTTTCCATTCCTTCTGCTTTGGCAAGCAAATACTTCTTCCATGTTCAGCACAATAATGGCTTTCTTTTAGATATATTCTGCTTCTCCCCACCCTGCAAACCTCCACTTCCTCCCTCTTCCCCCCCCGCAAAAAAAAGAAAATACTTGCTTTATAGTCACAAAGCAAGCAGTATTCACATATCAAAACCAAACAGTGTAATTGGTTTATGAAATAGGTTATTTGGCAAAATAGACTGCAATTGCTAGAGATGGGATTTAGTGGTACAGAAGGAGCCCATTCAATTTGGTTTTTAAGGTTTTCATACATTTTGGCTGCCACAAATCTGCTCTGCAGTCAGAGATACTACTTTGATCTATACTGATTGAGAATTTACACTGGTGTTTTAATATAAAAAGTGTTCAAGGAATATCTAGAGACAGACTTTTTTCTTTCTATAGAGCTGATATCTGAGAGGAACTGAAACTTTCTGGCAGGTGAAAAGAAGTCTCTATTCAATAAAGAGCAGGAAGACAGCTCTATTTTCCTTTTATACCAACATATATTGACAATGATTCTATTGCAGGTAACAAAATAAAACCTCCATAAAAGACATGTAGGTGTGACCCTCCATTCAGGCTCAAATGTAACCCCAGCAAAGGCTGTGGCACAGCATTTTAGAGGAGTGGTAAAAGGTGTCTTGGCATCATCACATAAAGCTGAACCAGATAGATTATTAGATTACTATGCTTTTTGGTTTTTTTTAACATGGCATTATAGTATCACCTCTATTTATTATTTTACTCTACCATTTATCCTCTTAGATTTTCCTGCAGATGAAAGGAGCAATCATAAAGGCCAGGTGTGACCAAGGGATGCTCTTTCCATCTATAGAAGCAGTGAAGAGCAAGGTCTGCTGTGCGCGGAGGGTGAGGTAGAGAGGAAAAATGGACAAACACCACTGACAGGGCTTCTTTTAGCCTGGGTCTTCATCATGAATGGAGAAAAGTCAAAGTCTGGCAAGCAAGGGTTGGTCTTTGGGCTCTAGTAACAGAAGAGGAGAATTCAGAAAGAAGCTTGCAGAATAAGAGCTTTGGATAATAAAGAGAAGTAAGTGGACTCTAGAAGGGCAACACAAGCAACTTTCCATAAAAGAAGGTTAGGTTAGGTGCAGGAGAGGCTGTGGTGAAGCTCTTATGTTGAGTTTATCAGCTCTGACAACGACCCATATGTTCCATGCTGTGTGACTTTGAACTGAAGCCAATGCTTAAATTGTATGACAGAAGCAATTTCAGTGGGGGACCACTATAATCATGGCTGCACCACTGGAAGAAAAAGTTGGAGGAAATTTCAAAGACCCCCTACACATTTCACAGCTTTTAGGAAGGTAATTTCCATAATGTCATCTGGGACAGAACATCTACAGTGTATTGCTTGAATTACCTGGTTTAGAACACCAATTGTTTAGTTCCTCTTTCTGATGGAGGAAAATGAATTGATTTCTTCTTCATGCCACTGTTTGGTGAAGTGGGTTTAATAAATTAGATCCCAGAGAGAGTCTATGATGTGTTTTTAAACAAACATAGCAAAGTGTAGCTTAACTTCAGTGATCATTTATGCTATGTTTATTGAGCGTGACAATAGACTAGATAATTACAGCCAAGAACTTCCTCATTTCACCAGAATTGTTTGCATTACATTTGGGGTTTATTAAAAGGCATTCTTCAGGGGAAATATGAAATCCCATTCCTTAAAGTTTGAATTTTGCTTTTTTTTTTTTTACTTTTTAAGACTAGCTATAGCAAAGAATCTTCATTTAAGCCTCTTACAATGTTCACTTCTAAAATTTTATTCAGCTCTATATGTGGGAGCAGAGATGGTAATGAATAAAAGGTGTGGGGTAATGTTGGGAGGGGATGGTGAGCAGAAGTCACATGAGCAGTAAAATAAGAAGAAACCTAATAATACCTAGCAACCTAACAGGAAAAAAAAAATTGTGCATGGCAACAGAAAGGAAGGACTTAGCTGCAAAGAGAACACTTGTTAGGAAAGGCAGACAAAGAGAAAGAAAATTCATAACCTAACAAGCCTTAAAAATGAGAAGGAGCAAAAATGAATAGTTTAGAAACTTGGAAAAGCAAGCCAGCTAAAACTTGTCCTGCACAAAAACAGCAAGGAGCTTTACCACTTTACATGGCTATCAGTAAGGATGTGCATTGACTTTCTATGATCCAAAACAGGAGATGTAACAAATGTGTGGTCAACCTTGCCATTATACTTGGACTTTCAAAAGGAAAATTGAACTCAAATAATTCTGCTACAAAAACATGAGGCCCATCACCTGAGTTAGAAGAAAATATGCATTTATGCTCCTCATAGAACAGAACCTACCTTGCCCTACCGAGGACTCCAGGTTTCTGAGAGTGCAGACAAAATTCATCTAGCTAACAGCAGCAATGCACTCTCAGAAAGTGGAGATTTAGATCAGCTGGTAGCAGAGGAGCATGAGCAAATTCATCCTGTCAATTAGGTGCCCCTATGGGGCCCCTATGCCCCTATGGGGCAGCTTAGCTGGGGGTTTAACTTGCAGCCAGCATCATGTTGTTGGAAGCAGAACAAGGTGCTGACCATCACAGCACAAGAGGGGACATTTTCCCTCAGCCCCATTAGAGCAACAGGATTGAAAACCTGTTTGAAAGGAGAAGTTCTTTGATAGCCTCACTGATGGGAATAGTTATATGCAGATGAATTTTTAGCTATGCTAATCTTGGCAGCAAATGCCATGCAATCTTAAACATTTTCAAAATTCTACTCATTGTAGCAAAGGTAAGAGAGGTTAGCATAAGAGAATTGAAAATAAAACATCACAAAATGAAAAAGAAATTTATACTGCCCTGGGACTTCAGACTGAGAAGTTTTAATCATAATCACAATCATAATCATATGGCTATTGCACCACGGGACTACAGGGCAGAGCCAAGATTGTTTCAGTAGCCTAATTATATGCATGTGGAGATTCTCCATTATTTGGGATAACTGAAACATTGATGATGTACCAGACAGTCAATTATCATGTGCTATTTTGGATGTCTTGACTTTTTGGAAATCCTTTTTAAATTTTTTTTTTAAAATTTAGCTGTGGTAAGAGCTTTTTAAATAGAAAATAATCTTGAAATGTTCCTCAGAAGCTACAGTTATTTTTTCATTTCCCCAGGAAAGTTGAAACTTCAATATCCTGAACATTTTGAATGACACTTTTAAATGCAAGACTGAGGAAGGTGTTAGACCTGGGGCATAAGTAAGAGATTAGTAGTTTATATTAGCTCCAGATTAGTTAGCAATATATAAAATTGAATCTCCACTCCCCTCTAGCTGCTGGAAGTGAAAAGGAGCTTCCTGGCTTTTTTTCCAATTTTGGGAGACTTGTTTAAATTAAAATAAAAAACAAAACAAAAAACAAAAATCTTTTTATAGTCTGCCCCAGCTTTGATGTTATTTTCATTTACAGCTTCACTGCTGCCTTGAGTTTATAACCTACTTGTCTGACCTCAATCTCAGGTCCCTCCTTTGCCATTATTTTACGTGGACTTTGGATGACTGACATGGTGCCCAGCAGTCTCTCTGTCTTGTCTGGTTTACTGCAGCTGGGTCTCTGCTCACTAAGCGTTGTCTGAGGTGTTTGTAAACACCAACTATTTGCTGAAACAGAGTCCAGGAAGCAAAGGCTTGATTTTCTGACTTATTTCTGCTATCTCTGCTCTCTGCAGAGCAGCAGTGCTGTGCATGGGTAACCTCTGTTCCTTGATGGCTCTTTTTATTTTTCACTCCTTTTATCTGGCTTTGTGGGAGCCTTGGGAAGAAATAATGCTTTGAGAAAAACAATGCTAGTAATTTAAATGTAATGGTCTTTGCTGGGTTCTTATTTCAGACTCAAAGGAAGTGTATGATTATAGTAGTGATTTTCTTTTAATGTATTATTAAGTTTTATGCAAAAAGATGGGCTCAATTATTTCTGTGTGAAAGAAGTTCCATTTCACAGGTGTGGGAAGTTATTCTTCTGGATTCCAAGTAAACACCTATTTCATTTTTGGGTCTTAAGAAAAGTAATACTTTTATTCTTCAAGATTTCTGGACATTGACAACAACACAGCAAAGGTTCTTTTTGAATTCTGCTACAGACACTGGAGCATTGTGAAAGAATTATACATCCTTATGAGCTTTTCAGTTTCCATATGCCTTCTGTTTCCTGGCTTCAGCTTCTCTAGGATAGCTCATGTTCCAGAGAATGGAGAAATAATTTTTGGCTTTTAACACTTTTCTCTTGTAAAAACAAACTAATCTGATCTTTCTGATAGGTGGGCAGGGAGTTCCAAAAATATTCTTTGTTTTTCTTGACTACTGTAGTCTTAACACATTTCACAAGGTTCACTGGATGTTCATTCTTCAACAGTATATTTCACCAAAGGCCTTTTAATATGCTAGGCATGAATTATCTGTTTATTATATTTACTGCCTCTTCATTAATGCACATTGATTACCTACCTACCACAGGACAGAATACTGTCCCTGTGATATTGTCTCCTTATGGATTGGACAGTTTGTGGGCATAAACAGTTTTCTTTTCCTAGCATTTGCCAAAGGTGATGGTCTTCAACCTAGAGCCTCTTGCCATACGAGTAAAAAAATTCAAGAATGATGTTATTATATTTCCCCAGTTAAGATGCACCAGGATAATACACCCCCTTCAGTTTATCTCTTGCAGAGACTACGTTTCCTAGATAATATTTGTCCAATGGGCTCTACATGATGTTTTCCAGTGGTTTGTACCATTGAAATAGCTAGGATTGAAAGACAGAGCTGTTCCATAATGGAAAGCAAGCAACAAGCACATCTTTTTAAATCCAAAACTATTTTTCTCCTTTTTTTAGGACCCTCATGACAAAGCTGGTTTTGTCAAGTCTCTTTCAGATGTATTATTCTCTTGCTCCAGCTGCTCCACAGCTTGGTGAAGAAGGTTGTTTTGTTTTACTTTTATTGAAAAAGGCATTTCTGAGTCTCAATGCTGCCATCATGTAACATTTCAAGAGCAGAACATAACAGAATCTGAGAGATTCCAATAAAACCTAAGATCTGTCAGATCTCTCGCAGCATCCCTGGGTCTTTCATTTATTTTGATCTAGATACTCCTTTGAAGTTTTAGTTTCCCTGGGACTGTCCAGATTTCTTCAGAAGCCAATAGATTCTTAATTAAGAGGACCTAAGTTTTTCCTTAGCTTCAGCATGCCTGTTTAGTCCAATATTCACCCCTGAACATTTGCTTTGCAGTGTTATAGTCTGCCTTGCTGTGGCATCACCATGTAGTATGGTCTTTTCATAGGACATATACTGAATTCAAATTTGTTCTTTGACAGTGGGAATTCTGTTCAGAGATTTTATGCAAATATCAGCTTCTGATATAAAACTTTGGTTGTTCTAAAAGTTTAAAAGTTTTCTTGACTTTTACAGGACTGGTGGTCTACTCATCAGTGTATGTCCTTTTCTTTGCTGGCTGGCCAGTGATCTCATTACATCCTCATCATCATGTGCACATAAGCACCATGAAATACAGTCTGTTAGAATTCCTAATAGGGCCTTAATTAACTGTACTCCTCCCTCTCAGTTTTGCTTTGCAGTAAAATATGTGATTTGAAGCAATGCATAGACAAGCTAGAAAACTTCCAAAAATGTTTTGTTGTGAACAAGAAACTTATGTTTTCCTGTTGGTACCATCATAGTTGCACGGTGTATCCCTAGTAGTTGCATTTCTCAAGTCAAACACTGCTCGCATCCTTGCACACAACTCCACTGGATGTTTCTGCCACACACATGCCTTACTCAGCTTTGTTTGCTTCTTAGTTAGATTTAATTCCTTGCTGTGAGTTTCACTAGCCCCCTGACCATATGTCTTATAAAGCACATGCTGGATTATGAAGTAACAGGCCTACTTATTTCTATAAGAAAATCCTTTTCAGTAGGCACAGGGAGCACTCCAGCTAAATGCAGTGCAGCATGTTTTCTTGGAGACTTCTGTAAGTTGTGTTCCTCTTCCCAAGTTCTTTGAAAATTGCTCCTGTCTTTTCCCTGCCTATCTCTTCAGTGACTAACAGTGAAATGACAATTTCTTGCTCTTGACAGTACTTATTCTTAATCATTGATACTAAGTGATTTCTCACTAACTGAAAATGGGATTTTTTTTTAACCCCACAGTAGTTCAAGGGCTAGAAACATTGTTGATTTTCACTGACATTCTCTTGTAAGACTTCTGGCTTGGGCTTGGCAGCTACCTGCTTAATTAGTGAGTTAACCTGAATGAGACAGAAAGCTTCTAGCTCTCACATGAGTTTATCTATCTCATAGGAACTGGTATCTTTATGTCCATTTTACAAGCAACATGCAAGAAGACAGAGGCAAACAGAACAGGTAACTCCTGGTTGGTCAACATGAAATGTGGTTTATGTTTGTGTTAGCCACATCAGATTTTGTAATACCTGCTCTGTCATGTAGTCAGGAAATGTGTCAACTTGCTGTTCCATGGAAGTACTGTGGTAAAGAAACAGGTTTTGAGAGCTGCACTGCAGTCATCTGCCTCCAGGATAAAATCACTTTTTTAGATGTGGGTGGCTTTGTTCAAAGAACAGTGTCCACTTTTTACCAGCAATGAGGACTTCTGGTGGAATTCAAAGTTAGACATTGTCTTGGCAATCAGCTTTAATTTTAAAAATGTTTTTCTATGTAAATCACAGCTAGTCTGTGATGTTTTTTCCTGACATTTCCCTCATTTGCTCCCTTTCTTAAAAACCTTTGATATTTAGACAGGCTACACATGTCATCCAGAGCTTATGCCATGGACAGAAATAACCACAAGAAAGAATAGATTGGTCCCAAGGCACCGAGTCAAAACTAAAAGCCAAATTATTTAACTGAAATTACACCGATGAAAAAGTGAAAAATCAAAGTATTAAAATTGGAAATAAAGTGGGTAATAAAAAAGCAAATACAAAATTGTATGTGAAACCAATAATCCCATCTACTCCAATGATACCAAGGAGTGTCAGGGATATCCAGCTCCCCAGAGTCTGGGTAAGACTTTAATATTGCTGGAAATTCCTACATGCTCCAGGGGCCTCCTCCAAAGGACTCCTGGCAGAGACACATCTGGATTACCTCACATGGAGGGGTGAGAAGACACCCTTTAGGGCATACCTAAGCACAGTCTCCTCAGCATTTGCAAGGGATTTTTTCTTCTTCATACAAGCCCTGGGCAGCCCGTTCTTTCCACACAGGCACAAAGCCTCTAAAAAGCCACAGCTTGCCCAGTGCTGTGCCAACAGCTCTGACATCAGCTCTGAACACTGTGTTTGCCTGGAATACCACCATCAAAAGATGGGTTGTGAGATAGCAGTCCATAGTTACAAAACCTTTCTCTTTATGTGAAATGGGACAGAAAGTGGAAGAGACAAAGTAGCAGCTACAAAAAAAAGTTCATGCAGTTTCTCCTTGCCTGCTCTCTCAGATATCCTCAACAGCTGGTCATAACAGTAAAGGAAGTCATAGATACTTATTTATGAAAATCTAAAAATAATCAAACCCCTTAGATAAATACATAAGCAGAAAAACAAAATTCATGTTTCTCCCTCAGTCTTAACTCCTGAGGACTTCACACAGACGCTTAACCAGCTCTTTGTGGCAGTTCAATAATATGTTTACCACTTAAATCAGACGACACAAATGGCTGGTAAACAGCTTAATTCAGTTTCTGACAAAACTGATGGAGTAATCCAAGAATGTCTAATTTTCTTTTTCCACTTTCCCATTGTGGTGGTTTGGGAGTTTTTCTCTCCTCCATCCTTTTTGGCAGGTTCGTCATTTCTGTCTTTTACAGGGGTGCAATCTGCTTCCTTTTAGGTTTGTTCTCCTCTGCTTATTTCCCTCCCACCTTTCATACCCTTTTTATTTTTGCTCTCTTACTATTTCTGTCCCTCTTCCCACCTCATGCATGTACACACACACACACACGCACAACCAGATACTCAGAGTCCTTTTGATATTTCCTTTTCTTCCCTATCATCCTTTGTTTTTCCTATGAGACAGCCAAGGCAAAAATGTCACAAGAACAGCTTGTGCTCATGATATGTTAATACTACAAAAGCAGTCACAGTCACCATATTTTCACCAAGAGAGACACGGAAGATGAGTCTTTTTCCACTGACCACAGAGATTTCTGCTTCCTAAAATTTAAAATGCTCTCCTGCTTCCTCCTCTGTCACTTAAAGCAGCACAGCTGCTCACCAGCTGGATGAAGACAAATTTCAGGAGGGCTACAATTCCCAGATGCATGTGTCCATGGCACAAGTGCAGGTTAAAAAGCAGTGATCCAACAAATGTTCACCTAATTGTAGTAAGTATCTCATAAACATGGAACAAGATAGCACCTATCCGTCACAAAGTATTCGTCATCTGAATTAATCTAAGTAAATAATGAGACACACAGTGGATACACATAGAAAGGGACAGTCAAAGAGAGCAGTGGGAATTATTTGTCATCATGATGGGACCCAGGCTCAACAAATCTGCACCGTAAACACTGCTAGAGAGCCAGATGCTCAACTCCTTGACAAAACTGATTCTTCCATGATAGTTCTTACGTTTATAAGACACATATAAAAACATTAACAAAGAACAGAAAAAAATGTCTGTTGAACTCATTCCTAGGAGGTTAGATTCCTTCTCTACCTCCTATGCCCCTGGCAGTATCTCTCTTTCTGGCTGAAAAACCTGCAGACCTTGTGCCTTTGAGCTGAGCAACTTCAGTTCAGTGTGTGTGTTTCATCCTGAAATCCACTTCTCTTTAATATGGGAGAGGTACTTGACGAGGTCCTTCTTTTTTGGAATACACATTTTAGGTAAAATTTCCAAATCTGTTGTCCACATTCAATTTCAGCAACCATATTCCAGTTGTAACATGCAGGTGAACAGATACTCATGTCTGACACCTCTGTTTACAGCACAAATTCTGTAGTTTACCTTACCTTTCAAATAGACAGCTGCTCGATCCTCCAAACAAATGTGCAGTGAGACAACCTCATGGTGTGGCACAGATCCCTGAAAGTGGCCTGCCATTAAAACATGTAAAAGTGAAGTCAGAATCATACACCTTGGAAGAATTTATGCTGCAAGGGACCACTGAGGGCCATCAGGTCCGTATCCCACTCAAAGCAGGCCTTTAACTTTGAAGTTAGGGTATAAAAGCTGATTTACAAGGAACAGTACAGGAGGCTGCAATACAGAGAGAGAGATACAAATGTATCGCTGGTGCTGGATGCAGAAGGAAGTTAAACTACAATGGACAGCAGACAAAGGAAAGAGTCAGAGTCAAAAGGGTGCAGACGTAGCAGGACACTTATTTTCCTCCAAGCCAGACATTTGTCCTCTCTAGCACCAGAAGTGAAGCTTTCTGAATACACTGTGTTTGTTGACACTTCTCTAATTTTGCCAGAACGCACTAACAGGCTCTAGTATCGGGTAGAAGAAGGAGGAAGAAGGGGAAGTACTGAAAAAAGACTTATTCCCTGAACTGTCATCTCAGTAGATAAGGACTATGACCTCAGTAGCTGCCCATGCATTGGAGCTTTATCTGCCTACTACTTTAACTACCTGCACGTCAGTTACCAAAAGCCATTTGAGGCATTTGCAGTTTTCTGCCATCATTTGGGTGGTACAGCACTGGAAGGCAGGGTAGCAGGGTAGAAAGAGGTAGAGGATAGGGACTGGTGAAGTCACACCAAACAGGCCTTGGTAGCTGGACCTAGACACTTCTATATTCCAGGAATAGCCTGACCCAGTAGCCAAGTACACTGGTCATTGGATATAAATTCCCTCTGAGCAGGCAACTTCTGAATCATTCCTCCACTTATTTCTGGGCAATGAATCATGTTGAATTTGAGCAAAATTTTCAATTCTGTAATCTCACCCCTAGAAGTTAAATCTGGCCAGGGTGTTGCCAATGATGCTCAGAAGAACTTGTCTCTGCTCTTTCCCAAGCCCAAAAGATGCAGGTGAAAGGAGAGAGAAGGGCTACCCATTATGGCACAACCTTCACCTCCTCCTGGCTACCTTAGATCAGCACTGAGAAAGGAGGGAAGGGGGGCATCTCTCTCTCTGGCAGCAGCCCTGATTGAGTTCTCTTCTCCAGGAGGTAAGAACTTGCAGAAGGCAGTCATGCTGGGATGTTACTTCCCACTTTCTGAAGGCAAGAGTTTCTCTGTCACATCGAGACTGGTTCCAGCAGGAGCAAAAAGTAACATTACATGTAGTGAAATAATGGATACTCTGCATAAGTGGAGTGCTGCTGTGCCAGGTCAGCTCTAATCAGACCATTCTGCTACTGGCTTTGTAATGAATCATTTGGTTACTGGAGAGGCAGAAATTAAAAGTTGCTTTTTGGATCTTTTTCTAAAAACTGCCCATGTAGGAAACAGCATCATACAATGGGGGAAGGAGACCAAGCTGTGAGAAGGAGGAGTCTGAAGTAGGCACCAGAAAATGCAGTATGTCACATGGCTGAAAAAATCTAATTGTTGTGGGAAAAACTTGGAAAATTCTTGTTTTTAAGGAGAAGTTATTTTTGCTCAATTAGAATATGGTCCTCATATTATTACCCAGCATGCAGCACAGATAAAAAAAAATTAAAGAAAAGGAAAAAAAAAGGCTTGTATTTTCAAAGTATTTCTTCAGGGGAGATCAAAATGCTCCGTGAAGAAATGGGAGCAGATAAAAGAGCACAGCAAAGCTTCTGAACCTTTCAGTTACGTTTTGTGTCAGCAAATAATTTGCTTAAACTGCAGACTATCACAGACAGAGGACAAATAAATGATTTATGCTAGACATAAAACTGCAAAAGCATCACTCAATTTCACTGTTTTCTATTAATGTAAATACATAAATATCACAGGTGGCTTCTGTCTAAAGAATCTGTGGCATCCTCTACTACGCTCTGCTCTGCAAGGGAAGAAAACAGACTACCGTTTATGAAGAACAATAACACCATAAAAATGGGAAATGATGCAAGGGCAATGAAGGAAATGGAATCTGTTTACACAGTAAGCTCAGGCTATCACAACACCACAGTTTGGGTTACAGAGATATGCATTTCAAGCAAGAATAAAAAATTTCTTTGTAATAATGTGCATTAACTTAATCACAAAATTTTGGGAGAAAAAATCACCAGACATTGGAACTTTTCAAACTTCAAAGAAAAAGTCTTCAGAAGGTATTTCCTAGTCCTTGCAGAAAGAGTATTTTAAAATACTCCTTCTTGTCATGGTTGGCTTTGCTTTTTGTGTCCTAGCTACCAAATTTTGCATTCTTGGGCATGTCCTGTCATAATATCCCAGATGAGGGTGGCTTGTAAATCTTATACAAATACAAGTCTTTATTTTTAATCACAAGCTGACTAATGTTTCCCAACAAAAATTAGTTCTTTCTTCAGTTCTCCCAGCTACTTCCTTTTGCCACATTTCAAGAAACAAATGCCTACAAGCTGAGCTGCAAGCTACATACTGCTTATCCCTGAATGTTGGGCTTTACCTCTTCCTCTTTCTCTCTAATCATTTCTATTTCAGTCCTGGGGGAGTGGAATGAAACAAGAACTTCAAACTCTAGCCCAAAGGCTAGCATTCCAATTTTTAGCCATCTGTGAAACATTTCCTATTTTAAGTACTTATGTTGGCCTTATCACTCCGGTGCCATAACCGTATTGAAGATTTTCAGCTCTGCTCTATCTGCAGGGATATACCCTGCTGCTATTTCAGGATGAATTTCAGTGGATTGTTCAATTTCAGGATGGAGGTTTGACTTGGGAACTGAAAATTCTCACAGTCTGCAGCATGGCAAGAGGGCAGTGGGTGCCCCTGTGAGATGGGGTTGATCCCCACATGACACTTACACTCTTTGTGTGAGGCTGTTGTCAGGAGAGAAGGGACACCCTGGCAACTCAATCCAAAGGTTCCCAGCTGAAACTGGAAATGGCTGCAACTTCCAGCAGCAATTATACCCCAGGGCAGGGACACAGCATGTCTACGTGTAGCAGAAAGGAAAGGCTGAGTACTGTCTCTATTTCCTGCTTCATCCCTCAGTTTTTCTGAAAGACAGGAAAACATGTAAGGTAGTTTGGCAGATCAAGAATTGAAGGTCTTAACAGTGTGTTTGGACATAGCAGAGGATACTTTTGTGTATTCTGATGTAGTAATGGTGGTTTGTATGCAATCTATGCATGGCTAAATACACACATGCTGTGTGTGCAGATATAACAGCACAAAATTCTAATATCAAGAGCATAAATAACTGTGGATGATTGCACTGAAGATAGAGAAAATAAAGGTCACATAAAGTGGATAACTGCTGTCTATCTGTGTACATGCTGAGAAAATTTCCTGCCACATACCATAGTGCTTTACCTTCCACTTACTAGGAAACTTGCAGGGGGGGTTTCATTTCCTGACCTTATTCCCATGTACCCAGATGTTAACCTCACTCATGTGATTTCAATGTGGCTGGAAAAAAACACATAAAGCAAAGCAAAACAAAGTGAAAATGAGGTGGAGATGACACTATGACATATCTCACAGAATATTACAAACATTCCCAGTGCTCAAGACATACCAGTGTCCACAGAGTCACGTCCAGTACAGCATCAACTGCTCTGAATTCAGCCCCCTGTAAGAATCATTACACATTCTTCCATATCAGCATGGATTTTCAGTGTTGGAGTCACTGTGATTGTAAGAAGTCTACATATTTTAACTTCACTTTTGTGGCTTCAGAATGCTGGAAATTTCATCTTTTGAAACATTTGATTTTGAAAGTCAATGCAAAGAAATTACTATATCAAACCAGAAGGGCAAACTCATGCCTTTTTCTATTTAATGTTGTAAACCAGATAGTAACTATGAAAAGTAGGCCTCAGAGTTTATTCTTTCTCTAGTCTTGGGTTTACCCCTGATTCCCACATACTGGAGAAATCCTCAGCTGATGCTGATAGTCCTTTTTCTGAGTACAGGGTAAGAAGTGATGCTGGAGCACAGCAGCCACCAGTAAACCTGGCCCTTACCTGCAAAGGCAAGTGAAAACTGCTCCACTGACCTTTATAACACAAAGACATCCCATAAGAAAAAGTTACATGCACTCAGCTCAAAATAGAGGAGACAAAACAGGAAAGCTGTGTTTCCACAAACAGAGACACACTGTTAGCATTCAAAGGAGGCTGCTGGGCTTTGTAAAAGCCTGGGCTTCCTTGCCAAACAGAAAGTGTTATCTATCTTCCATAAAAGTATATAAATCTGCTTTCAGCCAGTCTTCCTTTCAGAGAATTTTCCAGGTTTCTGTGTCTCAGTGTAAATTATTTTGCGTTTAAAAAATCAAGGTTGATTTCAGTTATTTTGCATTGTTTTGTGCATATAGTCTTACATTAAAATGACCCAAATCTTTTATTCCTTAGCAGGACAGGGAAAACTGGCTGAGGACAAAAACAGGAGATAACCCAGTTCATGAACCACTGAATTCACTTGTGAAGAAAACATGATTTGCTTCATTAGATTTCATTCTCCTCAAAGACAAAGGCATAGTAATCAAATCACTTTTTTTGGAGTGTCCTCTGTGAGTACAAGACTAAACCCAATGATTATTCAGAGCTAAATTTTGGTATGAAAATATGATGCAGGAAAGTTTGGCCTCAGCTGTGCATTTAGAAAGCATGGACTGAACAATGATTGGAATACTATAGTTCCTTAAAATAATTAAAACAATTTTAATATTAGCACTGAAATTTTTGGCTCCTGGATTTCCATATTAATTTTTATTTTTTATTTAAAAGTAGATTCAATAATGCACAACCTACTTCTGCAGAGCAGTTTTGGGGTAGAGGGAGGTTAGGCTTACAAACCAAGTCAGCAAAAAGTTTTCATGGTTCCAGTGACAGAACACAAGATACATCTAAATGCAGTCAAAGACAATCTGCCATTCAGACAGGAACCCTTGAGTGTGTTTTAACCACCCGTGTAGCCATGGCAACACAAAACTTCGCAGAATCTACCCCAGACCTTGGGTGAGTGCCAAGCTGGTGTTTAACCCACGCTTAATTTTATCCTGCTGCTTCCAGATCCTAAACCAGACTACACCTGTCTGGCTGTGGGCAGGTTTTTGACTGCCATGTGACATCCATTTCTTGTGATGAACCTCTAGTCCCTGAAGGGGGGAGGAAGACATGCAGGTGCTGCAAAGCTGCCTCCATGTGTGCAGGGAAGTCTCGCTCCGCAGGATGCTCAGCGGGATCGTCACTGCTCCGGCATGGCAGGAATAAGAGAGGACGCTTCTCAGGCAGGCAGCAACCACACAGATTCCTTCAAGAGCTACAAGTGGCAGGTGCAGCCTTGTAATGGTTTCCTTTTTCTAACAGTCGTGTCTAGGATCAGTGAAGCCACTTGCTTGAAGGACTAAAGAAATAGTGAACAATATTTGGAGATGAAAAGAATCTTTTCATGAGAAAGTCTTTCTTGGCAGCTTGTCTGGGCAGAGATAACAGAAAATTTCTCTCTGAGCAACAGATCATCAGATGACTTGCTACTACGTACTAAGGTGTAGCCACCAAAAGGCATTTTTTCAGAAACACTTGCCATGTGTAGGAGGCAGGCAGAAAAGTTTCAAGAATATTTTTCCTAACACCACTGGAAACAGAATTTGTCATCTTGCAGCAAGTGCAAAGTAACCCTGTTAGATTTCTGACTACTAGCTGAGACTGGTCCTTGGGGCGTCCTTTGGGGTCAGAGCTAAAAGTTAGTTCCCCTGGGTATCAGAGAATGACATAATATCCACCAGAGCTGCCTAGAGCTGTTTTCAAGAAGAAATATCTAACACTGTTTCTTCCAAACCACCCTTGTCCACAGTCTAACAAGTGTTCATGTACCTATTGGCCCAGTGAAAGTTATTGCCAGTGATTTGTGGACAACTTGTATAACAAATATTGAGGTATAAGATATACTTAAAGTAAAAAACAAAGGTCTTTCAAAGACTGTTTAGAGGGTTTCTGGAGAAGAGGGACCATGGAAAGTTGTATCATTTCGCTGAACAGGAAATTTAAAACTCAGGTAACCAGCCCACTGTGCACCAAGCCTTGAAATGTCAGGAGAGCTCATTCACACATATAAAAAAGCTCATGACTGATATTTTAGTCTGTTTGAATAGCAAAGCAACAGAGAATTAAAAGCCAAAGATGCCTTTTCCAGAGGTTCAGGAGGAACCCAGCACTGCTTTTATGCTGACTCTATTCCATCTGAATATAGCGTAGAGTTTTTGCAAGTTTGCAAGAATATTTCTTTGCTGTCTCAAATGCAATGTGTCCTGGGAGTTCTGTGTAAGCTTGCACTGAAGAAGATTCAGAAGAAAAATAATGCCTTACTCCTCTTTCTGCCTTCCCACACATAATCACACCTATGTATTCCTAGGATAATGCAAATACATATTTTCAGAGGCAAATGATGATTGATAAAAACTTTGTAAAAATCTCCATAGTCATTTATCTGCCAGCAGCAACACACCCATATATAGCAGTAATGTGGGCAGTGTTTTTAAATCACATGAGGATCTGGGAATGGGAAATAATGTTTAATCAAACAGCAAACAATTTTATACAGTGGCAATAAAAAATTAGATTATATTTTTTCCAGATGTAATCAAATCCAGGACAAGTATCATTGAAGGATTTAGGATCTGCTCAGATTATGGTGGGAATTAGATTTGTTCTTCTATCTTTTGTTCCATGGATTGTGCAAAAGGCAGCAGAGCTTGCCTTACAATTTTGAGCTTCTGTACTAAAAATGAACATGATTGCCATCTCCTTTCTAGGCTATTTTGCTAAATACTGCAAAGAAAAGCTTCATGATTTAATTTACTGAACTTGTCAGGCTGTATCAGAAATAGAAAGACTAGGTGTAAAAACCTTAATTAAAGACAGGGAAGAGAAACTACTGCCTGCATCACCTCCTTGGTGTTTATTGCTCAACACAGAAAAATGGTTGTACTTAAAAACCATGTCAACCCAGAAGATTAGAAGGCGCTTCTTGTTTCCTGTTCAGTGGACTGACATGGAAAGAAGAGTCTAAATCCATTTCTGAAAATGGAAGAACTATGACATGAAGATCTTGAAGAGACCTTGATATGAAAGATTTTCTGCTTTTCATGCCTAATCAACCCAACAAAAATGCTTGACATCATGTTCCACAGAATAACGAGTAATCTGGTGCTTACTGGATTCAAAACACTTGAGATTCTCAAAAGTTTTTTCACTGAGCATGTCAAATTATCTCAGCCTGATTTGACAATAAAGGCCAAGTATTTAGACAGCTAAAATAATGTGTAAAATAAAGTGCAAAATGCACTTATTACAAACATTCTTTGGTAAACATCATTAAATAACTGCAGGCATCAAAGCACAGAATGAGATGTCTCATTTCAAAAGTTTTATAAACTGTGGTATTGCTTTCCAAAGTATTGTTTTAGGGAAAGTATTAGGAAACCACTCTGCAAAAGCTAATCTGCCCCTACTGAAAAAAAGCAGTATGTCTATTTGGTGGGTTTTGATAGATGTTCTGTGTTTATAGAGGCTCCTATTTTTATTAGGCCAGGAAAGAAACAGAAACTTTCACAGTATTGTGTTTAGTCCAACACTGCAACTGAAAATAAAAAAAAATATGCTGATAACAAGCATATAGTTTCTCATTTAGATCTTTAAAATTCATGGTATTACAAGATTTAATTTTTGTCTTTTCAGCCTATCATTCTTCGGTAACAAGTTTTGAGAATAAGAACTATGGATTCCTATGAAGGCTTCAAGGAACTGAGGGTACAATAGAGCAATATTTAGGTAGAGAAGCATCTTTGGAGTTTCTTCAGTTTACTAGTTTCTAAGGGTAATCTGGTCTCCCTGTTTGATTATTCTGTGTTGCTGGTTGGTTAAATTAATTTAGTTATGCATTAATATTTATGTGACTGACTGTTCACTGTTAGAGCATGTGAGCTGTTACCTTTGGCAGAGAGCTTCATGTCAAACTCATGTGAGTTTGGACAGCTGTCAAACTTTGTGGCCCTGCTCATACTTCTCCCTAAATCCTAAATTGTTTCCCCCAGTACTCTGACTTCAAAGGTGCACCATGGGTTTTTTTGTATTTCACAGCAGACATAACATATAGCATATTGCTGGATGGATACCTCAATGGATTCATGGCATACAACCAATTTCTTGGATGTCCCAGTAGGGCTGTTGGGGCTCTTGACACCACGCAGAAGCAGCTCATGGGAACTCTCATCTAGGGGGAAATGATGCAGTTGAGTGCATTTGGAAGCTTGGTTGCAACACTAAGAGACTGGGCAGGACAGCTGCTGAACTTGTGGAGAACATGGCAATTGATGCTGCAGTGAATGATAGAAGTTGTACAATGGAGACTGAAAAATCTGTTTGTTCTAGAAACAGAGTAGAAAGTCAAGTTTAATCTTGGTTTGATCACTGTGATTCACAGTCCTGCTAAGCAAGATAGTGTCCAGAAATAGGCCATGGAACATTTTACCTGCCCTGTCAGCCATTGGGATGCAGAACACATGGACATCTTGAAAAACGGAGTTGGCACTGACCTCTAGCCCCTACAAAATGAGTTGTGCTCCTATGTAATGTATGTTGTTTTTACCAAACTTTGCAACAAATAGAAGTCTCCCTGCTACTAAGAGGCAGAGCACTCTGGATCAAGAGAGAATTCACCCTGAAGGAGCTCCTACTTCTGTCTGCATCAGTTCTAGGGAATAAACAAGCCACCAGTAATCTATCACCTTTTGTAACCAATATATTCAGATAAAACACATTAAAAGGAGACGAAAATTTTTAACACATCAGGTTAATATCAGAAAAGGCAGAACAGTTTGTCACAAGAGGTGTCAAGAGAAGAAGCACTAAATGTAAGTAAGAATCAAATCCAAATATTCAAAGGGCACTTAAAATGTTGTAAGTTATTAATGCACATAACATAGAAAAACCTGAAGGGACAGCAAGGAATGATTATAAAAGCAAAGATGAAAATTTTAAAAATCTATTAGTCAAATCGACAGAGAAGGGAGAGGCTGTGAGAATTTACATGACTGTTGTGCAAGCAATGTTGGCCAAAGTAAATGAACCTTCCTCCAGATTAGAGCGTGAATTGAAGGCTTCTGGAAAGTGCTCTCAATTGCTATTTTTCAAACAGCCATGCATTTAATAAAATAGCCATGCATTTAATAAAATTTCTAATTGGGCACAAACTTTCTTTGGTTCTTAATTACTAATGTCGTGTTAGAAAATAATCCCTAAAACTGCTGTGTATGTCCTGAACTATGATAGTCCTGAATCACACGGGTAATTTTTCTACTCTTCTCTTACTCTCATGCCTTTCTAAAGGATTTTGATAAAAATTGACAGACTATAAATGTTATCTGCTGACTTTATAACAGGTCAAAAGAATTGATTGGGTGCTAACCCTATCCTGAATTATGCTTAGTACAATCAAATTTGAATTTTTTTCCTGCTTTTGCTTTCCTAGATTTCATGAATAAAATTCTAAAACAGTAAGAGACAAAATGCAATCTGAAATTCACATGAATATCATTATGAAGTATAATGATAGATCATTCAACTATAGAACTGCATCATAATTTTTTATAAACTTAGATAAACAAACAAATCCATTTGTAAATTTATCTAATAGCTTTCTGTAATAAGATCCCTGTTTACCCTTGCACTTACCAAACATTTTATCATAGTGTGTGCATGTTATTAAGTCTCAAGATGCTCTTTAGTGAGATTGATTTGCTAAATTGAGTCAATTTTGTTTAGGTCAAATGGAAGTGTTCTGCACCATCTAAGGCAGAGCTTTCATCATATGGAAGATGGTGGCATCATGCACCATTCTGCACTAATTACATGCAAACCAAGATTGCATCAAATTGCAATTGCAGCTCCAGACTACTGTGATGTGGGGCTTGAAAATCCTTAATGGAAAAATTCACTCATGGAACAAATGAATAGCTATTATGTAAGTATGAAATAATAGTACTAATGGTCAATATTCAGCTCTTCTCAGAAGGAGTTCAAGTCAAATGTAAAAAACATTTAGCTGAAAAGCAAAAAAAAACTCATATACTGGATGACAAAACATTTCCAAGCTGCTCATCAGCTCTGGTGCTTTAGCTGATGGTAAACATATGGAGGAAGCTCAACTTCAAGATAAATGATGCCTGAAGATTGAAAAGCTATGAGGGATAAAGTGTATTTAAATAAAAATATTTCCAAAAGCCTAAAGTGTAACTTGGAGGATATTTCCTGTCATTCTGGTGAATTTCTAAGTAAAAGCCCTTCTTGAAAATTCTCTTACACAAACTGCTCTGCCTGAAGTTCTCCTATTTTTTAGGGTATCCTGGTGAGTGCCCCAGCTGTGCTACAGATCAGCATGGATGTTCCTGGTCACTCAGTGCAGGCTTAGAATCTTTCTTTCCCTAACTGCACCCAGGGCTGCTTTTCTGTACTTGTAAAGCCAAGGTCCTTCCAAAATTCCTGTAGAAGCTGTGGACAGAAAATAAGATCCCACAGCTCTCCTACAGATGAATATTGTCTTGATATTGGCACCTAAACTGGAAGCCATCAAAGAATCTTAAGGATTTCCTTATCAAGAGAACTGGACAATTTACTGTCAAATTGGACAGTCCTGGAAGATGCAGAGAAAAGGACTGAGAAAGACAGACAACATGCACAAGAACCTCTTCAGTCCACTGAATGCAAAGCATACTGCAGCTTTTGGCCCTAAGCTTAGCAAAACTTCTTCCATGAGGGCTGTTTTCCAAGTGACTCCTCAAGCTGGAAGAAAAGGCTGACTTCCTTGACATGTCTCTTCATGGAAGATCCCAAAATACACAGGTGCTCCCACAGAGCTTTAGGACTGCTCCTGCTTTCCCTTTTCTGTCTCTACAAGAAGTTGTGGGTGCAGACTCACAGCATGCTCCTGCAGATACAGCTGCCTGTTTTAGCTGGCATTGGAGACAGTTGTGGGAATCTCCCATTTTAAAGAAGCAGAGTGGGCTTGGCAGGGGCTCTGTAGAGACACCACATCAACCATCATAACCTTCCTTGAGTGCCAGCAAGACCGTAAGATGAGATACATCCCTCTTTTTTCTCTTCTAGGCAAATGGTATTGTTTTTAGTATTTTCAATATCACAGGCTACAATACTCTCCTAAGACTATTCCAAGTCCTTTAAACCAGAAGAACCTCACACAAAATAATAATGAAATCTGCAAGAGCACCCAATGGGACCCAGGGCTGGAGCACTTTACAGTGTGGATGTGGCTGAGTTACTAAGTGCAGCACAGCCCTGTCTGCATCCCACTTGTCCTGCAGACTAAGAATCTGTGTCTGGAGCAGTTACATTTGTTGGGATGTAATTGTCACCCTGCACTAGACAGGTGAAATCTCTATTTTCCTATTTTTTATTTCTGTATTCACGCATGTGTCTACCACTATTGTGTCTTTTTCAACTCCAGTACACATAAATAATAGCTCCATTGCAGTCAACTGGAATATAGTATTTTAAAGAAGGTGTAAGAAGAGAATCAGGACTAGTGGTGGTTTAACTTCAGCCAGCAACTGAGCCCCACACAGCCACTTGCTGACTCCCTCACCAGCGGAATGGCAGAGAATTGGAAAAGTTAAAGTCAACAAACAACAAACTTATCTGCTGAGATAAAGGTAGTTGAACAGGTAAAGCAAAAGCACAAGCAAAGCAAAACAAGGAGTTCATTTGCCACATCCCATCAGCAGGCAGGTGCTTGGTCACCTCCAGGAAAACAAGGCTCCTTCAACATGTAACAGCTACTTGGGACAACAAGCACCATCATTCCCATCATCCTCATCTTCCTCCTTCTTCCCCCAGCTTTATATGCTGACCAGGACACCAGGATGGTCTGGAACATCCCTTTGGTCTCTTGGGGCCAGCTGTCCCTGCTGTTTCCCCTCAAAACTTCTTGTGCACCCCCAGCTTCCTCACTGGTGGGGTGAGGTGAGAGGCACAAAAGGCCTTAACCCTGTCTAAGGGCTGCTCAGCAGTAACAAAAATACCTGTTATCCCCTCTGTTTCCATCACAAATCCAAAATATAAATGCACACCAGCTGCTTAGAAGAAAATTAACTTTATCCCAATCAAAATCAGTACAAGGTCCAAAGTCTGCATTATTTTCTACTCTTGCTCTTGGCTGATTCTTTAATCCTTCAATATGACATTTTAAATACACCAAGACCTTCACAAGACAAACTAATGAACTATTATTTTAATACATATTAGCCAAAATTCCACTGATTGTTCTAAAGATTGCAAAAGAAAATTATATCAAAAGTCAGCTTTTACTGGAACACAAACACCTCTAACCAGCTACGTTTCTTAAGGCATCTTGGCTTTTAATTTGATTTTTTGCAATTTGCTTGCCTGCATTTCAGGCATCACTGGGCCACAGTTTGTGAATGGAAAATTAATCTGCCTTTTCTAATAGTCAAACTCTTCCTCAGCTGAGTGGTTTGGAAGGGTTGGAACATGCAGCAACTTCAAAACACTATAAAAATTACTTCAGTCATGAGGGTGCATCAACTTCACAGCACTTGTAACTCTGTCTTGAGTCAAGTACAACCTGAGCAGCTCATTATATTAAAAATCTAGACAAATGTGCAGGCATAAACCTCAGCTTTCTAATCATGGCCATATAAAGAATTTATGTTAGCAATAGAGCATTTTAAGAGGTTCTACACAAATTTTGACAGTTGAGATAAAAAATGAACTCTATTTCTTTGCTTTTTTTTTCCTTCCTTAATCCAATCAACTCACTGTTATGTAAAAAAGTAGTGATGAAAGTACTCATCTAGAGTACTTATCTAGAGCTTCATGCTCACCTATATTGGGGCTTTATCTCTTCTCTTATGAGCACTTCTGATATTACAGTAGAGGTATTCACAGCCCAAAGGTCCCCTAGAAATCTCTTAATAAGTTTCACAAATGTTGGAGTATTTTTCTTCTCTGAGAAGGCCTTCTTATTTGGATACTGATAAATCATCTAAACTGAAAATTATTTATAAATTAGTTTTGCAGAACAAAGTCTTTGCCTCTAGAAAAGTCTGAATTGCTGTATATTACATTTTTTCTTATAGAATATCATCCAATATGTTTATAGAGTCTTAACTTTAAACCTTTATTCAAATTATATCAATTGAAAACGATGTTATACTGCAAGTATAGGGCGAATTTCATTTCAGGAAGCACATACAAAATTTTTATCTATTTTTTTAGTAAAGAGCTATTCAATACAGCTTTGTTGCCCTTCTAGTAATAACCATAAAAGTAATCTTTTCTTAAACAAATTAAATAGCTATTTTTCATATATTTTCATACACATTTTCACACACATGTGTGCCAAAATAACTCATACTTTTACACTGATTTATTTTAGACAAAACAGTGCATGTCTCCTTGCTTTACGTTTTGTTAACTCTCCAATAACATGTTTGGGGCTTACTCATTTCCCCTTTTCATTTCAAGTATTTTCATATTGTAACCCCTAAAGACAGACTGACAGCTGGGATCTCGTAACATAAGCATCAAACCTACATGACCTGACTTCTAACTTTAAAAACCACAGAGCTAGAAGGGATTACAGGTAGTCATTAGGTCATGCATCTTTATACATAGCAAGTTTTTACAGTTATTAATTGCAGTCTTCCCTCCTATAATTTCATTATTCTTTGTCCTATTATCTGTGGAAAAAAGGGACAAATTACCATCTTCTTTGCAACACTCTCACATATCTGACTACTGTCTTCATAGCCCTTGTCTCTCAATGATTAAATAAATTTTTCAATCTTTCAGTACAGGTCATATTTTACAATTTTGTGATCATTCTTCATCTTTTTCTCTGAATTTGTCAGATGCCTTTATTTAAATGCATTGTCCCAAACTGGATAACTGTTCTGTTACCTTGACATTAACAAGGAGAGGGAAAGCAGTGTTTTATGACTTACATACTATATTCCCTGAACGTATAACAATTACTTTTGCCTTTTCCATTTGTGTCTTTTGCTCATGTTGTGATCCACCACAGCCCCAAGATCCTTTTCTGAAGTTTTTGCTATTGAACTAGATATTTCTTTCCCATATGTGTCTAGTTGATTACTCCTGCTCAAGAATAATACATTAGACTTGTTCCTACTCAATTTCATCTTACATTTTCAAGCTGCTTAGTCAACTTCTTGAGGTCAGTTTTGGATTCTCTGATCTTCTCATGCCACCCAACTCCATGTCACCTGAAAATTGAATGGGAGTATTCTTCAGATCATTAGGGAAAAAACCTGAACAAAGACCAAAGAATCATCTCTAGTGAACCATACCTACTTTTGTCTTTGTTGTAAAACATTGATTATCATTTCATGGGTCATGAAACCTCCCCATTCCTTCTGTATCCACACTATGTCAGTGCTTTATAGAATTGTAGCCTAGCATGGTTCTGCTGGAAGGGACCTTTGAAGGCCGCCTGGACAAACACCTAACACTAATATACATCATATTTTTTCAACTTTTTACATAGGACAATACAGAAAGCCCTAATAAAGTCAAGATAAACCATGTTTATGTTCTCAAATCCTGTTTGCCTGCTGTGAAAGGAAATTACATGGATTGGATTATTTTGTATTGGATGTACTCATATCCTTGTTGTCTTCAGTTCTAACAGTTTCAGTTACTTGTTCAAGCATTTCATGAGAGCAGAAATTAAGTTACTGGCTGAATCATACCCTGATCTTCCTTTCTCCTTATTTGAAGACAGGCACTGGCTGTCTCTTCATGAACTTTTCAAGTTTCAAGCCTATAACATGCACTCCAGTGCAACATGAGTATTCAATAGTTCACCATAAAGTTCTTGAAATTCATTAGGACATTCATAATCCCTTGCTGACTTGATAAACTCAAATCTTTAAATCATTCCTTTTCCATTCAAAGCTCATGTTTTCACTTTACTGGACTACTTCTCATTTTTCACTTGATTATGCTTGCAGGGACCAAAGCAAAACATTATCACAAAATTTAACCTTTTGAGTATCATCCAGCAATAGCTTTTCCTCTCTGCTGAACTGACCAATTCACCCTTTCCTTCACCTTCCCCGAGTTACAATTCTACTTCAAAATTGATTGATATCTCTTGGCAGATGCATTTGTTTTGAGCTTTGACTTTTTAAAATTTTGTTCCTACATGTTCAGGTTATATTTATCACTCACTCTCAGCAGCGTGACCTAGTTTCTGCTTCCAGCTTTATTCTTTCTTGTGCTTAAGGTTCATGCACAGCTCATGTTTTAATCAAGCTGATCTCTTACTGCATTTTCTCCCTATTTCTTCACAGTGGGGTAGAATACACCTGTGGATGAATACTGTCATTCATCCACAGGTGTATTCTTTGTGTGTCATTGTGTGTATTATTTTTAACTGCTGGGTCATGGACTCTTGGTGTCTCTACTATTGATTTCTGATACTCTAATGGTCACAGAGTAGGATTAAGGTTTATCAGAATGACTACAGGGGGATGAGAAGATTTACAGAGACTATCTTCACTGCATGTGTGAGAAGAGTCCACTATGGCAATGCAGTGGGACTTACATAGCCAGTTATCTGTATGCCACTGAGATGAGGCTGGCCTTCCTGTCCTCATAGAGCACCCCCTGGTCCCACTATCAGGGGAAGTAATGGTGCTAGGAAATTGTTGTTCTTCCATCAAATAGGTTAGACGACCTCCATCATGGGTTTTGAGGCCTTTTCTCTTTGTCATAGACAATAGGTGCTGGTTAGATATTTTAGTCTCTCCTGGAACCAATTTTAATCATGAGCACAGAGCACTCCTTTATTTTGACTGGTTACTAAAAGGTTCTGAAAGTGCTGAAAAGTGGTTTTATCACACAGTTTGTAATTTGAAACACCTGTAGCATATCCATATAGCTCCTTGTAAAGCTTCCCAAATCACACCCTAGTTCCTGAGATTAGATTCCTTCATCTGCTGTACTTTTCCAAGAAAAGTGTTCCTCCTTATTGCTAGCCCTAAGCACTTCTGTAACCTTTCTTCTCTCTCTCTCTCTCTCTTTTTTTTTTTTTTTTTAATTATGGCTTAAGCACAATAAAATGAAGTCTTTTAAGGCCAAGAGTAGAACGTAGAAGAGTAATAGGTGTCTACCTACCTAGAGAAATAGCAAGCAGAACTGCCTAAAAAAGGTGTAAGAAGCCCTTCAGCAAGAAGCATGCATAGTAAAAGCTATATAACAGCTAGATAAAACAGTTAAACACAGGAAAGGAAGCACAGGAGAGAGCAGGCAGACTATAATGGTAGATTTCCCTTGCACAGGTGTTATGTCAAAAACACTTTCCTATCAAAAAATAAAGATCAAATTCATCCTTCTGTTCGTATACTAAGAATCACACAAGTAAATAAAGCATAATTTTTCTATAAGTAGGAAATCAAACAAAACCCAGGTCTATTAGAAATGGAGTCTTGCTCCCAGGTTCTGGTCTGTCATAGAGGGCCCCAACCCCACATCCCTACTGAGCCCCTAAAAACAAGAGGCACCAATGCTGCGATATCCTAGACAAAAACATCTGCTGAGGCACCAGCCAGATCCTTCACTTTCTCCCAGCTGGGCCATTAGCCTGGGCCTCCCTTGTGCCCAAGCATCAGAATTTACTACAAGGGTGGTAACACAACAGTCTTTTGAACTCCTACTTGTCTTCCAGTTTGGCTGGAGGTGGCTCAACAGGCCCAGAGCTCAGCAGGAGGGAGAGGTCACATCTAAGACAGAGTTTGTATGTTTTTCTTTTAAAAAAGACATAACGTTCACTAAAAAGCTTAGTGTTCCCAAAATAATTTTCTAATATCATAGATAGCAAAAATATTCAGTACACAGGGAGTACACGCAGTACAGAATAAAAGAATAATTTTATACTGCCCAGGGATGGTTAGCCCCAAGTAATGTATCAGTATTAGAATACTGCTGTGTGGCTATTATTAAAAATTATACCATCAAACATTTTCTTTCTTTCTTTCTGACTATTATATGCTTGTCTCAGAGTTTCAACACCAGTATAGGAGAAACGTTTGATTTTATACTCTGCAGCATTACTTGACTCTTTGGAGCCTGATCTGATCTCATAGACTAAGAAAAATGAAAATTTGCATGAACAGAAACAGTTATAAGAGAACTCTGACATGCCAAGGAGACTTTAGCACAGAGACTCAAATGTATGTGATAAATAGAGATACAAAAATGAGGGGCTATCCCACATGGAGGTAATTCTGTTTTTGATATGGGATTTGGGGATTTTGTTGTGTCTAATGGCAAAGCATCTACCTGTTGGATCAGTCTTCCTCAAGTAAAGGAGACAGAAATAGAGGGGGAAAAAGTGCTTTTGAAGATATACAAACCTAAGCTCCAATTCACTAAAAGTAAGTACTTAGTGATTGACATTAAGAAATTTTAAAGTTCAATTTTAGATGGAGTGCATCTGCCTCTGGAGGTATTCAAAAGCACCTAACTTTTCTCTTACATCTAGGAAAGAAATTTATTTATTACTAATTTTATTTATTTATTTATTTATTTTAAAACCAGAGAGAGACAGGGACTGGGGGAATCACAAGACACTTAGGATGAAGACCCAAGTGCTGGAGATGCCATCAAAAATGTAGGTACCCTTTCTTTGGTAAAGCAGAATTTGGGAAAAGTTTCTGAAAGAAAAATGGAAACAATAAGCTAGCACCATTGTGCAACAAAATAATGTTCTCTTCCTTTATTTCTGAACTTTCTTGCTGCTGGAGATATCTGTAGGAAAGCAGCAGTGATGCTAATTGGTAATTTCCAGTGTTAAGAACTGATAAATTAGGTCTGTATTAAAGACAATGGCATTGATATATTAGTTTCCTGAGGTTTTGCAAAGCTTTCATTTTTTTCTCCCATCTGCATGTAAGAGAGCACATTAAACTTTTCCTAATAAGTTCCCGAAGCTTTGTGTTAGTGATTACTACAAAAAAGGAAGACAACTAATGAGTTAGCAGGGCTGGAGTACACAAGCAAAGAAAGAGCTGATAAACAACCACTGAGCCCCGAGGCAGTTTCTGAAGTGAAAAAGAAATACTTGGCCTGAACTCAACTGTCCAGATGTAATGCCAAAAATGAAGTAACTCCTGGCTTTAAAGCCCCTGAGAGTCACTAGAAAGCTTCTCCAGACTTAAGATTACACTGTAATTTATTTTCCAGTGATTCTGTAGTGAGTAAATCATGAACTGCCATTAAGGAAATGGAGCTGGTTTCCTGTTCCTGACACAGATTACTCACAAGACCCTGGATCAGTCACAATGCAGTACTGGGAAAGGTAAAATTGTTTTTTGAGTGTCTACATATCAATACTGGAATATTAAGCCAGAGGATGGTGATGGTGCCAATTTTAAGGCTGATAGTAGAGAGGTCATAAGTGAAGTAGGATACCTGTAATACAGGAAGGATGTGTGTAAGTTAGCAACATTTAAGACAAGAAATAAATGTTTCTCAGTCCACAAAAATAGGTTATTGAGCCTCTTTAATCATCTATGAAACAATTAAAAGACCTAACTTCTTCCTGAAAGTACTTACCAAGGGAGAAACAATAATGCAGAATGCAACAGGAACTTATAGCCAAATACTGACCTGAAAGGAGAATATATTCTTGTCATATTATCCATAAGCTATAAATAACTATCCATAGCTACTTAATAAATAAAATCCTTGAGCATTTGCATTTATTTAAATATTCTAAATGAGTTTAAAGCATTTATTCCACACCTTAAAATTAGTTATCTGATACAGAAATTATCTGATATGTGATAATCTGAACCAACCAATGTTTCTTCTGGTTTTGGAATCTCATGGTTCTTCTGTTGTTGCACCTTATCCATCTCAAACAACTTCATGTAACAGGATACATAAAATCATTTTTAGGTGCTATTACTATGTTGTCTGTGTTACAAGCTGACAAAAAAAAAAAGAAAAAAGTTACCTATTCTCGGTATCTATTCCTATAATACACAGGAAGTATGAGTTTTAAATCTCTCCTCTCTGAGTTCTCCGTACAGTCTATACACTCAGGAGCCTAGGGAATGTCACCCATAGCAGTGGCTATTTTACTGTACTGACAACAGAGGAAACACAGGAGAACTGGCTTCCCCAGCTTAAAATAATTTTCTGGAGGTAGAAGAGAAAACGAGGGGAAATTTCAAAAGGTGCATTACTTAACACAAAAACCACTGGTAACACCGGTAATACTGAGAATAAAGTCCTTGTTCGTGGATTTACAGTTCTTGAAGCTGAGATGGTTGGATTTGCCAAGAGCAGAAACCATAATGATCTCTTACAGTAACTAAATTGAGGGGTGAAGTTTCCCTTGCAGGCTTTGATGACCAGCTGGAAAAAACAGCTTCTTGCAGAAAAAGATAGACACACATAAGACGTCCTTTCTCATATTCTGGCTGGCTGTAAGAGCCCAGAGCTGGGGGTTGTGCAAAGGTGGCCTTTCTGGTGTCAGAAGATCTCGTTAGAGCCTGTAAATTTCTCATAATTGTATTTGTACTCAGCACTTCCTACTTCTCATGTCCTTCCTTTTCCACAGGAACGAATTTAACTTGTCTTTCGAAATCTCATTACCACAAAAATTTCTCCTTCCTGCGTCAGCCAGGCCTTACTGGCTGGCAAAGAGAGAAAACAAGTTTTAATAAAAAGTAGGTTTATTAAACTGGAAGTTGTTTACACACAGACTGCTATACCCAAGTTAGAGCATGCACTGCAAGTTGCCCAGCTGCTGCTCTGCCATCAAGTTCTGCATATTTCCCAGATTTTGGGGCTAGTAGATCAGATACAGTCTGGCAGGTGATGAAACGCATTGCAAGCAAAGGGAAGTGGTGGGGTGGCACAGATAAAACTGTAGCAGTGTTACTGTAACAGAGCAAGCAAAATAAGCTTAAAAAGCTAAGTGATTTTGCTATCACTTGTCATGCCTGCTCCTAATAACAGAAAGGCTCAAAGTACATTTTTACATCTCTCACAGAAGATACTGAATATTAATAAGAGCAACAACAAGGAACCATTTGGGAAGGCACCTTGCTAGCTGGCATTCCAAAAATTCCCTCTCTCATTATCTTAAGCAAAGATATCAGCTATACTGAAGATATTCATCTGATGTGTTATGTGAGACATATGCATGCCAAGGAAGGAAAATGCAGGGTTCCTCAAGCCCAAGTGTTTTCTGAGGAAAGGACTGCCATGCATAACTGATGGTATTTTTCTGCAACTAGTCTGTCTGCCTTAGTTTGCTGTCCTTCATGTACCCTGGGAATGAAAGGAGTAATTAATGTAAGGAGGCTGATAATGGGAACATGAAATCAAACTACATAAAACACTCGATTCCTCAAAAGAATTATGTAGGAAACATAATGTTTGGTTTCTTCCAAGCTTTGTTGATTTTAGCTTCTTATTTATAAGGCTAAAAGCTGCTTCTGGAAGAAATGGAGATGAATACACTGTCAATAATCTAAGGATTATTCTCAGACTGACTGAAACCCAAAAATGTAAGAGATGAGAGCAACACAGTCTGCTTTTCTAAGACAAACTGTGAGTTAACTGTGCTGGGAAGAACTCACTGAAAGCGGGAAGAAACATGTACACAAAAATGCTCCGATTTTTTTTCAAGGTAGATGTACAAAGTAACTGTTTTCTACAGCAAAGTTAGGTCTATTTGTTTACCAAAAATAGTGAAGTCAAAAACTGATACAAAGAGCACACTTTATGTTGCATGGATTCAAATTTATTATTATACATACATCCAATTAAATCCACAAATACTTGTTTCCCAGAGAAATAAGGCTATTATGCCTACAGTATATATGGATTGTAGGCATTATCTTTGTTAATCAGAAATCAACAGGACCTCACATTTGCACTTAACTTCCTGTGGCTTTATGACTTCAATGGGAAATTTGACAACAAAGAAACAATTTATGATTCGGTATTATGTTGGCGTGTACTGCAAAAAGTGGAAAGATCTCATCTGTGAGATTCTTCAGCCTTTTAAAAAACCCTTGCAGCAAGAAAAATAATGTTCAAAATACGAAGGTACCTAATTAGGTAAGTGCCAGTTAAAATAAATTACATACACAAAGAGGTACCGAGGCGTGTGTCTATGGGGCAATAGCAAAAGCAAGTAACACTATCTTGGCTCATCCTGTTACCATTAAAACTGTAGAGAGTAATACTTTTCAGAAGAATTCATATAGATTACTCCAGCTCTAAGTGAAAGATTAATCTCTTCAATAAATCATCTTGAAGTTAATTATTCCCAACTGACTTAAAAGATCCATGCTGAAGCAGCAGTTTGTAATTGCATTTTAAGTGATTCATTCCTTTATACAGTCATTACACGTATATATGATCAGTTTCTTAGATGACCAAAATGCTAATTAGTGAAGGTTTTTGAGTTCATTACAAGGCCTATACAAGATGGGTACTTGTCAGTTTGCCCACACCACTGTATTGCCTGAAACCAGGCTTCAGGAAGGATCTTCTGCAGTCAACAGTTCATGATCTCCTATGTTAACTGCATTTTGCAGTATTCTGTATTTATTTGCTACTGCAGAACAAATTCAAAGCAGAGTCAGCTTCAGATTTCAAAGTGGTTTTTTTTCCCCAGGAAATTACTTTTCAGGGTGTATATATAAATTTTATTCTTTCAATGAATAGTTATGACTGAATATTCTGGGCTTGTCTACTTTTCAGAACTTTTTATAATATAATTCAACCTCTCTTAACAGGGAAATGTTCCTGTTAAGAGAACATTGCAGAAATATTCCTCTCTTCCTGTTTTTGACAGTCACAACAGAACTTGCAATCAGTAGACTGAGCCACCTTTTTAGTTTATTACTGGACAATAGGGGTCAAACTGGGGATTTAAAGTGTTAAAAACTGTCTTTTAGATAAATCTAAATATTGCACCATTTGAAAATGGTATGAAAAACAACTTGCAGTGCATGAACCTGAGGTTTAAAAGGTTTGAAGAACTTTCTAGTCTTATATACTTCCCTAGATGCATGCTATATGGGTATTCTGAGACAGATCAGTAAAAAGTCTTTTGGTCTGACCCAGTTCAGCTCCTCACTTCCAAACTATAAATTGCAGTAGTGTTTATAAAGGAATCAATGTAACTACATTTCTGAGCTCTACAAGCAACAAAGAGAACATGAGAAACCACACTGAAGATGAAAATAGCATAAGACTGACCAGAGGCAGGAAATGGCAAGGAATGACCAACTAGACAGGGGCTCTTTACCCTGGGAAAGTGAAGACTTAGGGGGAACATTCTGACAAAAGACTAAAAAGTATCCATGTCAGGGAGAAGATGAATGAGGAATGATTCTTTTTTTATATAAGAACTAGTGGTTGTCAAACAAAATCGTGTGGCAGGTTGAAAACAAAAAGGGGAATGAAGCCCTTTAACATGATATTGCCAAAGTCTTAGAATTCTCTGCTCCAGGATGCTGAAGATTGCATAAGTTCAGAGGTGTTCGAAAAGTAACCACATAAAGTCATGGACTAGAAATCCACCAAGCATTATAACATACCAAGACAAAGCTACTGATTTAGAATCTGAAAATGGGAGTAGAAAATACCATTACATGTTTGCCTTATATTTGTGTGCCTCTGCAGTCTTCACTCACTTCTCCCCTTCTTGCCTAAACTTCCTTATTGCTCACTTGGAGAAAGACAATACTGAGCTAAATGAATCTGTTACCTGACCTGGCACACTTATTTCTAGAAGCCTCCTGTTTAACTCACAATTCTCTTCATTTGTTTTTTCCCTGAACTACACAAGCCATTGAACAGTTGAGTACTTAAAATTTCAGAAAGTAAAAAGAGTAGCATGGCCTTCCCTGTCACAATACATTTGGAACTTTCTCCTCAGCCATTGGGTTTCAGCTCTAAGAATCCAAAGAATTGTAAAAGTTGTTGGCAGATGAAAAAATTGAAATATGTCAGTGGGTGCTTTAATATTTAAATAAAACAAATCCATGCAAAAATCCCAGCGTCCTTAACCTAGGGCCAGGGATGTTCATGCAAACTCTGTGGTACCTCTCAGTCCTACAGCTCCTAATTAGGTCATTGCCAGCCTAGACTGTCCTACCCCAGTCTAGGTTCAGTCTCTGCTGGGCTCATCCTTCACTTTGCTAAGCCCTGCAGTGTGGTTGGTGGAATGCACTACACTCAGCAGCAGCAAGGCCCCAGGGACTCTGCTGGAAATTTTGGCTTCACTATCGCTGTCAGGAGTGAAGGGGAAGGCAATTAGGGTAACCCTGAGCCCCCACAAAGAGCACAGCATAGTGATGTCACTGACAATTAAATGAGAGAAAACAGGACTCTGAGAGTGAAAATACCACAGAAAGTCAAGCTCTTTGTCTACCTATACAACAGAATGGTTCTGCTGTTAAAAAGTCAGAATAAATTCTGATTTTTAATGCTCCAGTAAATGTTTATATACTGTAAAGGTTTACAAAGAAATAATTGTGTTAGCATTCTTCCTGGTTACGCACCTGCACCTTATAAAGAAAAAAATACATTAAAAGTCTTTGTTGTACTACATTGTTCTGTAACTGAGAATTAGGCTGTGTTTCATTTTAAGTATTTTCGAAAGATACAGATAATTACAGCTCTTACTAACAGCACTGAGGCAAATGTGAATTCTCAGGTGGGCTTTTAAGCCTCATCTCAACATGTTTGATGTAGAAACAAATATTAAAAGTACTCTAGTATTTTTTGTCAATGCTTTCCTGAATAAATTCTATTAAAAATACAGATTCTTTTGGTCTTTCATGCAGAAAGTATAATGAAAACAATTTCAATCCTAAAATGACTCATTGAGATGCCAAAGATTAAATTAGAGATATCAACTACCAATCCTTTTCCCATTTACTTGCAGTTGGTCATACCAATCTTCAGACAATATATGTGAAGTAAGTAATCTCTACTATTTCCATTACTGTGTTATGACACAATTTGGCAGATTTTTAGCTCAATTGCAAAAACTAATGGTGGGCCATGCACATTCAGAATGATATGTGATCCCCAGCAACAGTAGGGCAGCAATGTAAAAAAAATTGTTATTTTCTTCAATAAGTGAAGGAAAACTGCATACACTATGGAAATGAGAATTTAGTGTAATATTTGACTGACAAAGGACAGGTCCAGTTCCTTTTCAGCTACTTCGCAAAGATATTCCACCATATGAAACAATATCTAAAGTAGACATTTTTGAGCTGAAGAAAGGGCAAATGAAACAGAGAAGAGAGAACTAAAGTCTGCAGGAAAATATTATCTCCACAGGAAGATTTTTTTTTTCCATCCACATAAAAACTTGAGCAATTACTCATCAGTTCTTCAAACTGGAAATTTGCAAATAGCTGTTGAGCATGGCTTTCAGTAGTATAAAGAGCTAAAGATCTTCAGGGTCTCAAGATCTTCAGCTCCTCCTTGGAGGAGCTATAAAAAATGAAAACATGCATATTGTTCCAATCTATGAGAACACATTCATTTACTACTTATTTGTCAAATGTAATAAACTACCAGTGATGACCATTGGAAAGTTTTGGATAAATAAAATATGCTCAAAAGTGGGGAAAAAATTGTACTATCAGGTAGTTGCAGCTTTGCTGGGTGAGCTAATTATTCATGTAGAGACATTTTCTAAATCTGTCACTTCAGACAGTAATGGCTTCTAATTCTAGAAAGCAACTTGCCTAGAGCAGTAGTGGCTATTGCTCTAACTTAGCAACAAACCCAGTGCAACCTCCACTTCTTCAGCTGAACAAAGACACTTGGCTCCCACCAAGTATCTGTGTCACCAGCACATTTTTACATGCCTCACATGTAGAGCACTTAACCTTGGAACAGTTGACTCAGAACACTGTTGGGTTAATATCAATTTACCTTCCTGGTCCTGGTAGCAACGTTTTCAATAGAAACAGGCCAGAACTAACGCCTGCTATACAAACACGCCTGGCTTACAGGGATGTTCAGTCCGTGGTTTTGCAGCTCCAGCATAACTCTGTTATTCATCCTTATACCCTTCATGCCTTAATGTTTCAGCAGCATATACTATTCAAGGAAGTCTTTGGGGTGACATTTGCTTTCTTCCAGTCCTCAGGCACCTGTCCTGATTGCCATGACCTTCCAAAGATGATCATGAGTGACTTTGCTATGGTATCTGCCACCTCTCTCAGCACTCATGGATGCATCCTGTCAGGGCTCATGGACTTGTGAATGTCCATTTTGCCTGGGTGTTCTCTAAACCAAGCCTCCCTGACCATGGGAAAGTCCTTCAACATCCCTTTACCCTGTTCTCCAGGGTCAGAGATTCCTGAGGCTGGTCTAGCCAGTGAAGACGGATGCAAGACTGAGTTTCATTTACTCTGCTTTCTCTGCACCCTCTGCTACCAGGGTCCCCTCTCCATTAAGTAACAGAACCACATTACCCTTAGTTGTTTATAATGTATTTGAAAAAGCCCTTCTTGTTGTCCTTGACATCCTTGGCTGGATTTAATTCCAAATGGACTTGTACTTGTCTCATTTCTACTTAACCTGACAACCCCTCTATATTCATTCCAAGGGGCCTGACCCTCCTTCCATCTCCTGTGCATTTCCTGCTTACACTTGAGTAATGACAGGAGTTCCCTGTTCATCCATGCAGGTCTCTTGCCCCCTTTGCCCAATTTCTTGCTCATCAGGATGCCTTCCTCTTGAGTCTGGAGGAAGTGATCTCTAGAAATTAATGTTCCCTGCAGGGCTCATTCCTATAGGATTCTCCCAACAAGATCCCTGAACAGGCTAAAGTGAGCTCTCCTGACATCCATGGTGGCAATCTTACTTGCTGCCCTGCTTCCTCCTTACCCAATACTGAACTCCACAATCTCATGGTCACAACAGCTAAGGCTGCTCCCAGCCTTAACATCTCCATCAAGGCCTTCCCTGTTGGTTAGTATGAGGTTAAGCAGCACATCATTCCTTATGGGATCCTCCACTACCTGGGACAAGAAGTTGTCATCAGAGCTTTCCAGGAACATTCTGGACTCTTTGTCCAGAGAGATGCTCTGACCACAGGAGAAGTTCCTTGCTTGATTGAAACCAGCTTATTCAGAACTGCCTCTTCTGGTACTCCATATAAAGAGAATGATTTGCTGATTTCAGCCAGCAATTTTTTTATTTCCCTTTGCTCCTATCAAAATTAAGATTACAAGTAATTTCTTATTGTCTAAGGATGATAATTTAAAGAAAAATTTCTTCCTCTAATTCCCTGTAATTTAATGCTGCAAATGAAAAAGTGGAAACTATTTATATATCAAGGGAAAAATGGAGAGCACAACTGTGTGGGTTATAGTGAGGGAATTATAGCCAAGATTGTGTTTAAAACTACAATGGGGCCTTCTCTTGAAGAGTAACCAGATGAAAACAAAGTGAGAGAAAAGCTACTACAACCTATTGCTTTTAATGTTAAGTGTTTGTTATTTATCCAGACAGTATCAGCCTTCATACACCATGAATTGGTGGGGTGGGGGGCAAAGTGTGTAGCTCTAGAGAGGTTGTCAGTGATGACAATGATGACCAATGGTGGCTCTTTTTTGGCCACAAGCCTTTACCACAGCTGATTTTCACACTTTCCCTCTGATTTCCATACCAGTTCATACATACTGGAAGCAGGGCCTCAGAAAAAAGAAAATACCGACTCCGGTGGGTGCAAGTCCAAGTAAGAACAAAGGAACTACCTGTGTGCCACGTGTAATAATCCAAAATGTGTATCAGTAATGTTCTTAGGTAACTCTGTAAATGGAGTTTAGGAATAACAGTATTTAATGAAGAAGCCACTTTTAAATGTGTTGAAAGAGTGCTAGGAAATATCTTAGAAAATACTCCTCTGGTATCCATCTAGATATTCTTTGTACATATACCACAACAGATAGTAAGAGATTAAACAGTCAAAACACAAAGTAACATGATGGTGTAAATTCACACTAGCTGCATATTAAGATACTTACCTTTAAAAATACTGAATTTCTAAATCCTAGGTTACAGGTTCAGCAAATAACTGTCAATGTAAAGTCCTGAAAGTAAAAGAGAGAATACTGTTTTTGTCTAAGTTCTCATTAACATCCTGTAGTGACAGCACATTTTGTTGAGATCCACAGGAGTTAACAGTCATCCAGTACATCCTGGGACAGGATCCAGATAGTTGCTATTAAAAAGTCATAGATATAAAGTCTCAAATGGAAAGAGAAGGCTATACCAATCTGTATAAATCAAAGCTATAAATTCCAAATACTGTACTAACTGCATTGTATAAATCTAATAAGGTAAGAAAAAAGAACACAAAGAAAGAAGTAGTCAGCATGATTACAGATAAAATTACTTAATTTTATTTGGAACAATGTGAAAAATTGTAGAGATTCATTACTAGATGGAATTTGTAGGCTTTTTAGTTCAGGAAGAAGTATAAACATTTTGCTCTTCAGGTCTGTTAGGAATAATGATCAATTTCCCTTCCAAAACTTATCAAAAATATGAGCAACAAGTATTTTTTTCAATCAGGTCTGGCCAATTTATATCTGGTATGTTTGCAAGCCATGTATTTACTAATGCAGCCTTCTCAAAAATCTCAGATCCCTGTGGAAGCTCCAAAGGACTGGAAAAAAAACATGGACTGTTTGAACCATGGTTAAAAGAAAATTGAGTAATTTAGGTACTTTAGGCCTGCCAACCTGACAATCAATGCTTATCCATCCATTCATGTGGTTGGAAAACTACCTATCCAATGTAATAACGAGTGAAAATGATACCCAACATTCCTGTCACAGTGATGTCCATCAATGCTGATGTGTAGAAAATAGATCCACTTTCACTAGGCTTTGTTCTTTAGTTGTTAGAAGTGAAACTGTGGCATAATGTTTAATAAGAAAACATCTTAGGCACTCCCATGCATTTTGACTGATTATTGGGACAGAATTCTGGAGACAGAATAGAGGTGCTGGCAGTCATTATTTACTGAACAGAAACTCCACTGACACTTAAACCCCTGGGCCTGCTAATTCAAACCTTGAAGAAACAAATGAAAAAAAAACAGAGGATAGGACAATGTCACTTTTCTTTAGTGAATTCCCTTATTAGAATGAGAAGTATCTGAAATCAGGAGTTCAAAAGACACTGATAAATTGAAGAGGATTTAGAGAAGAGACAGAAGATAACTAAAGGAGTGAAAAGCATGCCTTACTGACAGACCACAGAAGCTCATTCTGTTTAGATATCAGGCTCCTTCTCCTGGTACTAATAACTCCATTATGCTGTGAGCCTGTTCTGGGAGCTGATCCAGCTGAAAGTAGGCCTGCCTTTTCCTGTTTGCTTGTTTTAAGGTTTCCATCCACACCAGGTCCCTGAACTGGCCCACTCCATGGCCACATCAGCAGTGCCAACACAAAACTGGTTTCAGGGACAAGTGGCAGGGAACTGAAGGACACCACAGACCAGTTCATCCCCAGGTCTTTTCCAATGGCCCTACTTATGTACACACCTTTCTGAAGCTCAGAACTTTCTACAGCCTCAGGGCATCGATGAAGAAGACATTGCAGACCCTTCTGGGTGAAAGCCAAAGCTGGTGGCATTCACAGCCTAACAATTAACCAGGCACTGTGATGTCTTCTTTTGCACAAGCAGTATCATCCATGAACTTAGATGAGAGTCCAAGAAATTTCACTGCCTGGTTTAAAGACTCTGTTAGGGAAAGCCCTACAGTGTATGTTATGTTGAACAGCAAACCATATGATCTGGACATTTCCTTCTGTCCTCAAACCCTAGGAGGTGATGTGTTGGAAAACATCCAATCTGATAATTGTCAAGCTGAAACTTCTCCTCTAGAAAAAGAAACACAGGTGCATTTGTATACATATACTCTTAATCTAACATTTTCTAAAGAAATTGGATTGTTTGGCCCAGTTACCTGCAGGTGAGTGCTCTTCAGCCTCTAGCATGATACAAATGAGTCCAAGAGGACAAACATGCTAGTGCTGCAGCAAAACTGACAAAGTTATCATTCTCACCTTAAACAGAAAAGGTGCCTTTACCCAGTCTTATTATAGTTTATGGCGCACTTTTCAAGGTTTATTTAGACCATAAAATTTTAAAGAACTGTAAAACTATTTTTAAGTGAGTTGTCCTCATTGTCCCTTCAGTGCCATGGCAGATAAACAGCTAGACGGACTGCTGTAAACAGCTGAATCTTTCCCATATTCCAACCATACCTCGAGACGGCAGATAAAGCACAGACTGTGAAAGCAAACTCTGGAAATAAGTGGGTCAGAAGTCTCGTGGAGGAGAAGTGCCAGTTCGTGGCTGTTGGGCTGCAGGGAGCGTACCAGAATACAAATGCTGCCCCTTTATTCAGACAAGGCACCAGCAGCAGGACCCTGCTGGCTCAGGGGCTACTGCGCTACCTTGGTCGTGGCCAGGAAGGAAGCGAGGCACAGGGGGCAGCTGTGGCAAGGCCAGGGGGTAATCCTGGGGCCTGGGACTCAGCTGCCCAACCAGCTTGGTTCTGACTGCACAAGACCACAGCAGGAAGGGATTGCTATGAACAATTGGGAATTACTGCGAGACCTCCTGGCGCTTGCAGGTTTCAGAAATATTCATGCCTTGAGCTGTCAGCCAGTCTCTGCCCTCTTAAAGGGAAAAACTTTAACTTCAGGCTTCTAATAACCACAGGCTTTGCTGTAATATGAGGACAAAGATTGTCACTAAGCCATTTGGAAAATATGACTCAAAACCAAACTACATCCAAATCTGTGGAAGTCTACATAGTTATGAATATATGCTTTTCTAAAGGACCACTTATTAAGGGTGGGCGTGACCATAAAGTTCAGCCAACACCAGAAAAACAGACAGAATTCAGATGCAACATCTCTGAAATCAAAAAGATAGGTTGTTCTCATCACACCAGCACGGCATTCCCTCCTCAAGAATGTGGGAGAGGACTGGATGATTTTCCTTTATTTATTTTTTTTTTTATTAACAGCCTGTTCCTTAATAAATCAACCAAGGCTCTGCCTTGACTTCAAAATTACAAATTAAAAACATAGATCACATGGTCTTTATCAATGGACCTTTTTTTGTCATCACAATCTAGATATTCTGGTCTCAACTTCTTTGGCTGAACTTCAATGAATCTACACTTACTTAAATTCTAGGTTGAGAAAATTGTTAAGTTGCAAAAGGCAAGTCAGAAGCTACATGGAGCTAAGCATTTTAATCCTAGTGATTCCATGTTTCTATGATTCCTATATGCTCCCATGTGAACTTCCCTACCTTTTGCATTATGTTGAAACAAAAAGGATGAGAAAATGTTAACTCAAAGCAAGGTGTACCACTAACATTGTCATTTCCCAGCTGCTAAACACTGAGCTTTTTTGAAGGAGAAAAACAAAAGAATTTCTTTCATCCAGGTGATACAAAATAAAACCTAGAACAAGCAAATGTCATCAAGGACTTTAACTTTCCAGGACAGGTTGGCTTTGCAAGATGGGTATAATGTGTGAGTGTATTACTTGGATTATACAGAAAAATATCTTTGATTTCCTGTGATACTAAGAATTTTTCCCAAATTGCTTGAAGCTGCTCCCACTTTGTGCAAGATTTCCTAGAGTTTATTTCCTCACAAGGAAATAGACCTGCTTCAAATCCCTGACTCACAGCTGCCAACAACTTGGACAGAAGTATCAAATGCTCCATAGAGTGTGCTAAAAAATTTGTAGAGCAAGAAATGTGTAACAGAGTTTAATTTTATTCCAGTTTGAGCACAGTGGAGAGTAGAATGGGGAAGAAATGTGATAATTTGACCAGCTATGGTTTTGACTGTCACAGCAGTTGTGCTGCATATTTCCAGCAGACTATTTGCAATGGTGGCATTACTACTTCAGCAGTCATACATATGAGTTTTGTTTAGCAGCAGGGGGAAAACACATGCCGCTCATTTTAATGAAAAACAAAATTAGCATTCGGTTTCATAAAACTAAGTACTTTCTAAATAAATAACACATTAGCATTAATATTTCATTGAAAACTATACTGAAGAGTTCTTACAATAAAAAAAAAAGAACAGAAAACAACCCTGCCCTGAGGCAAATCAAGTCTTCAGAAAATAGTCTTATAGAAAAAATAGAAAATAGTGCTCTCCTGCACCCTTTGATTTACCCTTGGAAATGCTGCAGAAATTAGGAGTCTCTAAGTATTTTTAAGACATTCTAGCGTACCCAATAATTTGACTGACTGGCCAGAGCTGCAAAAGTAAGAGTGACTGCCTGCCTTCTCACTCTGGAGAGATTTTGTACACTCAGACTATATAGACAGTGCCTGGTATAAACCACAGTAATCTGTCAGCCTTGTTTCCTACTGAATTAAGGCTCATGGCACTTGCATTGTCTATTTGGGTGGACATCTGTCCTCCTTAACTTCTGAGCTGATGGGTAATTTAAACACAATCAAAAGAACTAAAAAAACCTCACAGCTGTTACATTCTTACAATTTCTATGAACACTGATGGCAGGGTAAAGGAAAGGAAGAAGAATATCTGTAGTTCACAGAGGGACAAAACCAAAATTCAGCCATAACCTTCAGCCTAGCAGTCAAGGAATGTGCCTCCTTTTTCTAGCAGAAACTGAACAAAATTGGCAGGGATGAGCAGAAGGAGTAGTACAAAGAAAATGAGACCTAAGCCTTCAGAAAGGCAGACTCAAAGTTTTGTTGCTCATAGAATGACCTCCTTTCTTATATTATTGCATGATAACAAGGCACTCAAATACTATCAAGCTGTCAAATTAAACAGTTGATTAAATTTCCTTCAGCTGGTTCCTTTGTAGTATAACCTGATACCCAAGCAAGCACTATTAAATGTACATGCATGTCACACGTGGATTAGACGAACAAGTTACTGCTCATTTTCTATGAAGCTGACCACAAGTTTAGAAGAGTTTGCTAGATATCACAGGGTATCTAATAAAAATTTCTAGATGCAATTCTCTCAGATCACGTATTACCTTAGGTATTAATGTTTCTTTCATTAAATGAGCACTGTATCCCATGTTATTATTCTCTGGCTTCATATAAAACATTAACATTTGACTTCAACAATTACACAGTGCTATTCAAATTAAGCTGTTCAATCACTATTTCTTCCTGAGGGCTCACTGACCAGTACTACAAAAATTCTCTGTGATGCTTAAAAGGAAATTATGCAGTCTGAGTATTACACATTTCAGTTTATCTCGCCACGGGTGTTACTAGAGGTCTCTCTATACATAATTTTCTTTGTGTTTCTGCTTTACGCATTAGTTTGGAGTCTTTACTGAAGTTATGAATATGATAGTCTGGAAGAACAAAGCTAATAACATCTGCAGAGAGAATAAAAAGGACAGCATAAACCACACAACTGAGTTAATATTTAAAGAACAAAAATTTAATTTGGTATGCAACTTTCTCCTAGGAGGATATTTATTTTCAATGCTATACATGTGAAAATAAGAATGAGTGAGTGGCTCATTATCTACATGTATAAAAATATAAACATCCTATCAAACATATGCAAAATCACCCTTCATGATATCACTGAAAAGACCTATGCCTTAACTTCTAATTAAAAGAAAGACTGCCCTTGTGGGTTTTTTAATAGCACTTGTAAATGCTACTGCATTCATCCATAAGTACATGAACTGTGAACAGCAACAGTTACAAAATGTATACAGGACTCCAGTATTGTGCCTTTATATTTTTGTTTTCACGTCAACAAATCATCAGCCACTGCGTTTATCCATCCTTTGAGCTCTCAACAGAACAGACAAGCAAAACTCACTGACTTTGCCTTGAGCATTTTTCCTTTTAAAAAGTTTACTGCCTTTACTAAGTAATGGTTCAGAAAAATATCATCCTCTGTGGCAAGGCATCAAATGACTATTATATTTATGGCACCATCATTTTAAGCCTGCTGATGATACTGACAATAATTATCAGTAAATTAAAGGCCCATTTCTTAACACTAATAACACTTAAAAGTTTTTAGCACAAAGACTAAAAAAAAATCCTGTTTATATTACATCAATTTTTACATAAAAAATGGGAATTACTGGGTCATCTGCCAGGAAAGAAATAGGCAACCATTAATCAAAAGACAGGCAATCTTTGTTTTAGAGATGCATTCAGTCACCTACAAGATTCACATTCAAGCAAATATGTCATCAATTTCAGTTCTACAAGCTGATGATACTCATATTCAGTTTTTCCATAGAAACAGGTATAAGAAAGCAGTAAAACATTACCATGTTATGTACATAACATAATCTGAAAATGCTCAGCTAGATACATTATGAAATCCTGTAGCACTAAAATGATTAAAAAACTAAATGATTCGTGTAAAATGTTTATATACTGTATATATATGTACACTAAATCACAAGGTCAATTTAAAACTGCCCATATTCATAGTTCCTATGATGGATTTAGTAAGCTACCAGATTCTTTAAAAAAAGAAAGCTATCTAGAGCAAATTTGAACACTTTACTGAAAACTGATTTTATACAAAATCTTAAAAAACTTACTTCAGAGTTACTTAACAGAAACTAGAAAAAGACAGTTGTTACTCTTGAGAAGGGCACTGTAAAGACCTAATAGCTGTGATCAATGTCTTTTCACTTGTGGTAAAAGTTAAGCACAAAGAAGTCATCTCAGAGTAAGGCATAGGACAAACAGACTTCATTCCATCCTCAGGTGTATTGGGCTCTCACTGTATCTTATTGCTCATCTAATTTGGCAGGTTTACATTTCTATCCTTTTAAAAATACTCCATAATACAACTATCTACAAATGGACAGTATCCAGTGCTTTCATATGCACATCTTCAATTCAATCACGTTGATAAACAACCTTGCTAAAATTAGAAAAAAGAAGCCATGGTGATGCAAATTATTTTCAGTTTTATGTAGTTGTGCATGCACTTAATGAAAGACCAAGTGAACAGAGACTGAGCACTGAAACTCAATCGACATGTAGCTGTTTCCAAAGGAATTAGGGTTTTTTAAAAAAGCCCTACTGTGAAATTCTTTGGTTAGAATACAGGTGCCAGCAGTATTTATAAATTTGGAGTTAGAATTAGCTAGAACTAGAATTATTGTTCAAGAGTTTTAAAAACACAACTTCAAGCCTTTAATATGTACTGCTAAATTCTTCAACATTTCAGATATATTTAGGATATTTTTCTGTGACAATCTGAGCAGGCTATACACATTTTTAAATCAAGTTTAGGTTTTTAAAGGGAAGTGTTTTTTTACTCCAGACTTCAGGAATTTATTAGAAAGAGCTGCTCAATCTCTGTAGAACCTGCAGCTCAGATCATCTGTTCCAATGCAGACTCTGACTGCCTCCTCTGGCAAAGACTGTTATTCAGCAGTAACAAAATACAGCTCAGAAGAGGTAATTTCCCCTGAAGAAAGTTGGCATCACTCTTGTTTTTCTAAGGACAGGGCTCAATCCTTTCTAAGAATAGCTAAGTTTGTCAAGGAAGAGGTACATAACTCTTAGCAATGTCAGTGCCCAGATAATACTGCCATGAAAACTAAAGAAATGGTTCTTTAAAAAGTGATTTTTGTCATCTGTTGGCTTCCGAGTTTTACAGCACTAACATGACAAAAAGTAACACGAGTGCTCCTGATGGCAGCTATAATGTACATCTGCACTAATTCAATGTACATGATTTCAGCTTCCCAGGACCCAGGCCCTACCTTTACTTAGGCAAGCCTGGCTTTACCTCATTCCCATCATTTTGAAGCTGTTTAAGGAAATATGCATTGAGATTTCTGTCCATATTATAGACAGTAACTTCAAGAGAATTATAAGGACTTCAGACCACCCATGGAAGTTACAATTCACAAGCACTTTAATTTTTCGAAGTGTTATTATTTTACCTCTCAAGGGAATAAACACATGTCTCTGAGGACACTTCATAGTTCAAATGGTTGGTTATCCAGCAAATCTGTCCTTTCACATCAGCCTTAGATGCTCGCTGTGCAGGCCCCGGTCCAGTTTAACAGCTTGGAGAGAGGAGTTCAGAGACTTGGGGAGCAAAGAGGGGAGATGGGAGCAACCAGTTATGAAGGGCCACATGCATGCCTCCTGCGAAATTACTCATCTCAACAGACCAAGTATGAGCCAGTGCAAGCCCCTCGCAGTCAGGCTCCCCTTCTATGAGACAGTCCTTCACAGACAGGCAGCACTGTGATGGGTAGGGGAGGGAAGAGTTAAAAATGGACCATTTGGGGTCTGCCCGCCAAGGCAAACTCCCTCATAAGGGTATTGGGATGGGAAAACACAGGCATTTGCCATGCCATATTCAACAGAAGTTGCTCAAAGCAACTTTAAAGTTTCTCAGCCCCTAACTGGATGATTTTTAAAACATCCCACCCTGACAAAGCTATACCTCAGCTCTGTGTGGGGAGAGGGACAAAGACTGGGTGCACACGCATGCTTCTGTGGGACCAGCATTTTGTCTACCCCCAATATTTCTCTCCTTCCTTGCTACCAACACAGCTACTGGGAGACGTAAGAGGGAGGGTGAAGGTGGGAGCCAGGATATGGTGGCTGATCAGTGGTGGCCAAGCAGGGACACGACAGCCGAGGCACAACACAGTGACCTCCCGCCCCCGGGGCCGTCAGGAGGTGCTGCACAGAGGGGTGGGGGCTGCGCCGGGGCTGGCCCGTCTTGTGCGTGGTGGCAGACGCCGGGGTGAGAAAAGCACAGGGAGACACAGACCCGCTTCACATCCTCCTTCCTCCGGGATGCGAGGGGACCGTGGGTGCGAGGGTGTGCAGGGCCGGCCGTCTTGTCCCCACGCCCCGGGCTGGGCGGACGCTCAGTCCCGGCAGAAAACATACTCGGTGTAGCTGGTCCAGATCTTGTCATCGGCAGGACCGCCCTGCTCGGGGCCGAAGGCGCAGGTGCCAGTGGAGGAGCAGGCGGCCATGCGGAAGCCGGCCTCGGAGAGTCGGTCGAAGGCTTGCTCGAGGAAGTTGAACTTGAGGTAGTAGCGGGCAGTGTAGCGCTCGGGCGGGCGGTCGGGGTCGCGGCTCTCGTTCAAGGTCTCCCCGAAGACCTCTTTGGCCAGGGCCGTCTTGCCGCAGACAGTGATGCGAGCCACCCGGCGGAATTTGGCATCGGCCTGCGCCTCCCGCCCGATGGTGTAGGAGCCCCGGTAGCCGATGGTGATGTAGCCCGAGCGCCGCCCGCCCGCCCCGTCCAGCGACTGCGAGGGCGTGAGCAGCGGCCCGCCCGAGGGGCTGCGGCTGGCGGTGGGCGACGGGGCAGACGCCACGGCCCCGCCGCC